>QYAO01000100.1:0-36841 GCA_003988895.1 Hyphodiscus sp. D1413 | reverse complement strand
ATACTAATCTTTCTACTAACTAATTTCTGATTAATCTTAAGATTTGATAACTATATTTTTATACTTATGAATTTCATTTATTTTATACTAAGATTTATATTAATCATAAATCATATAAAGCCTACTTTAATTCCTTATTTCTTTCTTCTACTTATCTACCTTCTACTTATCGACCTTCTACTCATCGACCTTCTACTTATTGACCTTCTACTCATCGACCTTCTACTTATCGACCTTTTACTCATCGACCTTCTATTCATTGACCTTCCTCTTAGATATTATAGATATATTAAGTAGCTTATTAGAATTATTAGAACTTTAATCTGATATATTCTCTGAATCTTTTGATCCTTAAAATAAAGCCCCTTTTACTATATCTTTTTAATAAATTGGCCGTTCTAGGCTTTACTTTTAATAGATATTATCTCAGTATACTGAATTTCTCGAGTAATAGCTATCTATATAATAGGTAGTAGGGACTATAGTAACTTCTAGTAGATCCCTTGATTTGATTAAGCAAATCGGCTAGGATTTATAAACTAGGACATTAGAGGTCTAGAAGTCTTTCTATTAAATAGTAAACCGATTGACTAGTAATCCTATTCTTATTTATCAAAATTATAATATAGTACTAGTTTATCTAAATTATAAAGCTAATAGGACTAACTCAATAAGAAATCATATTAGTACTAAATTATACTAGTGATTAAAGCAAGCTCTATTAGATAGAATAAATAGTAGCTAATAAATATTATTATAAATATCATTCTTAAATATAAGTATATCTTATTAGTATAAAAATTAATATAAACTGACTTCTTAGTCTCCTAGAATTACTATAACTACTTTTTATAATTAACTCTTATCAATAATTATTTCTTTATAGATACTATTTCAAGTAGTAGAAGACCCTAAATAGTAGAAACTTATGATTCTATAAAATCTGATATATCTACTTCCTAGCTCTATTATAATTCAGAGATGATTAGATAAATAGACTAAACTTTTTAAGATAAATACTCTTTCTCGATTACCTCTAGGAGTTAAGGTCATATTATCACTTGATTACTGGTCTAGTTCTACTCGACTTTCATTTATAGGGATTATTATCAATTATATCTCAAAGGACTAGGAACTTATTAAGGAACTAATAGGATTTGAAAACCTTATAGATATTCATATAGGAGCTATACTTACTTAGGTTATAAATGATATAATAATAAAGTTTAATCTTATTAATTAAGTTATTTCAATTATAATCGATAATATAGCTTTAAATAGTATAATGATATCAGAGATCAATACTCATTTAGATAAGGTATTTTTAAATGATCGTTTTCTTTCTAGTTCGATTTAGTATATTCCTTATCTAGTATATATTATCTAATTAGCTTTAAAAGCTCTTCTTAGAAAAATTCGACTTCGGCTAATAAATGATATTTTTATCAAGGAATAGTATGTGACGGGCTGCTTCCGATAACTCAGGGTGAGGCAGGTCATAGGTTAAAGGGACCCAGATACAGTCAATAAGTGGTTGTTACAAGAGGATGGAGACCCTAGTCACGGTTTGAAGAAAGCAGGCCTAGCACAACAACTACGGAACGATTTTGGAGTCAAAAACCTAGTACACCCTCCAGATTCACCTGATTTGAACCCTATAGAGGGTTGTTGGAACATACTAAAGCAAAGAGTACGTAAGAGAGTATGGAACTCATTGGAGGAGTTAAGGGCGATCATTCAAGATGAATGGAGCAAGATTACAATGAAAGAGGTCCGAACTCGCATTAGAGAGATGCCTGGGAGGTGCAAATCAGTGTATACAACAGGTGGTTTGCCTATTAAAGGCAAGAAATGGTGATGTGTAGTTAAATAATAGTCATTTTTGGTGTTTTTGGTCATTTCTTGGCATTATCGTCAATTCTGGCAACCCCTGGTGCTTGCAACAGCTTGGTGGCTCTGCCACGAGGCTGCCGCCCAGCTGAGTGCGCCAGTCTCACCCCAACCATGAAGTCTTCACCGTTCGCATCTATGCCAACTCGACAGCTCAACTACTAGCGAGAACCCTCCTATCTACGATCCTCGAACCTAGTCGAACAATGCGTCTGCTACAGTACAATAAGGATGGCGATTTCAGCTTGATCGAGTTCCATGAAGCGATATACCTGAGTATGCTATACTCTCGCACACATGGGAACAGGATAATAGTCAGGAGGTCACATATGCGGAAGTGATAAGAGGGACTGGCCAGGACAAGGAGGGTTTCAAGAAGATTAGGTTCTGTAGAGAACAAGCTCGACAAGATGGTCTACCATACTTTTGGGTTGATACATGCTGTGTTAACAAGCAAAACAAGGCCGAACTCAGGCACTCCATCAACTCTATGTTCCGTTGGTATCGCAATGCAAGTCGATGCTATGTCTATCTGTCCGATGTGCCCATCTTTTGATCTTCTTTGCAAGAGACTCTTGATGGGCTACATTAAATGAGCCGCCATCTATCCTTTTAGTATGCCACAGAGTGCCGTATATATAGGGTCTCGAATAGAAGTCGTGCGTGATAACGCATCTCTATTGGATTGGTGGATCTCCTTGATGCTGCAACTCCCCAATGATGAGTACCACGCAGTAGCGGGCTCGGTAATGGACAGCTTGAAATATATGAACAGCGGTCGCGATGAGGTAAACGTGCGATACCAGAATAGCTGCCACAAGTGTAGGGTTGTAGAGCCATGGGTTATTAGAATCTTCCGAGGAGCGTGCCATTTTTGTGTATGTGGTATGGAATGAGAGAGCGCAATTCACTTCGGATCAGATGAAAAGAGAATACGATGGGGAGAGTAGGACAATGGTAGTTGCGAAGAAGACGAAACTTATACTACTTGTATCTCTGTATGAAGTGCATATCGCATCTCGGGTAGAGATGCATCGCTGAGTATATTTCTCTATAGAAAGAATTCGAGGGTTTTCTTTTTTTGAAGATGCTGGTGTTAGGTTAAAAAGATGTATATAATAAAGAGGAAAGAACGAGGCAGGCGCAACAGGAAAGGATATATTATATGATCTCGAATTAACTTCCGAACATAGTATTCTAGTATGTGATTACGCGAAAACAATTTGAAGTATTACGAAAGAGAAAAGCAGCAAATAACTAATTCTATAGTGCAAAAGGTATGCTTCTGAAGGGTTTGGCTTCCACATGAAAGTCAGAGACGGAAGAGGCTACCGAACACCCATAAACTATTCATCCTCAAGGTTGAAAATCTTCTGAAAATCAAACAGCATAGATGCATCCTGTATCGCACCTCTTTTGTAAGATGCCCTTTTCTGAAAATAGAGCTCGCGTATATCCTTGTACTTCGAATTCTCCGCCTCTCAAAGCTCTCGATTGTGCTCAGACATCTATGAGATTCTTAATGAGCGATTTCTTTTCTCTACGTACCACTAGTTTAGCCCTAAAGCTCTCCTTATAACTGCACCATTGAAAGAAATGTTATCGTCTGAAAACACTTTGTAGTGGTCTCCAGAGATACGCTCTACTCGCAGACTTTTCACAAATGCCCCATACCCATTAGAAATATCTATACCATTCCGCCTTTCTTCATCAAGGTCACTGCACGCTCGGAGGAATGTAGCCGTCCAAGGAAAATACTCCATCTGATATCCCGTCATCAAGCGGAGGTTTCGAGTAACTTCCGGTTCAAGTCTCTGGAGAAACTCTTTTTCTTCATCAGTGGAAGCGACATCGTTTATCTCTATCTTGAAGGAGTTATAGACAGCCGCGGCACTTTCTGGAGATCTGAATCTCTCGCTTGAGCCTGGCTCGACTGACGAGTCAACTAGGATGAGTTGAGCTGTGAAATGCCGATCATGCAACGAGCGAGCAATCTCAACGGCAATATGCGCTCCGAACGAGTAGCCGAGGAGAACAAAGTGACCGCTCGTTTGATGGTGTAGAATGGTTTTCAACTGCAAGAGATGGTTAGATTTGTAGCGTGTGAACATATTACTAAACCCATGACTTACGTATAATTCTGTCATTTCGGCAACATCTCGGTAGGCGTCCCTGTCTCCATAATGAGGGTCATTTATACCGATGACGTTGAACTCTGGCAGAATAGAGGAAAGTCCATGGAATACGTAAGACAAGCCGGACGCAGGGTGTATACAAAAGATGTTTTTCCCTTTACAATGTGAAAAGGTGGTGGTCGGCGGCATTTGAAGGATAAAATTGTCAAGCGAGCTGTCTAAAGGATCCTGCTTGTTCTGATTTCCAGAATCGATTCGAGATGCAAGGTCACGAATAGTGCTGCTTTCAAGAACCCACTGCAGGAGAACGGTGGTCTGGAAGATTTTTCGCAAGCGGCCAGCTAAGCTCATTGAGGTCAAAGAATCAAGCACTCCAGCGAAAAGATCGGTATCTACCGAGAGACTTGAGATTCCAGAGAACTCGATGACTACATTGAGAAGCTTCGATTCTGTTTCCGAAACTGTTTCCAGTGAATGTCGGATTGGGGCTGGACTGTCATTTTCTACAAAACCAGGAAGAAAGTCATCTAGGAAAAGTTGTCGTAGATTGGCTCGATCTATCTTCCCGTTCGAAGTGAGGCGCAGCTGCTCCACGGGTATAAACGCGGATGGCACCATATATGATGGGAGGCTCTGACGAGCACGTGCTCTCAGCATCAGGCCAGCATTTAGTGCTTCCGGAGATTGACTTTTGAGGTCAAAGGCGTCTGCGACTTCGAACTCAAAGAACGCAATGACTTGGTTCCTTTTGACAATGGGATTGAAAATAGCTGTCGTAAATACGCGGTAATCCGACCCGAGTGCTTCTTCGATCTCGCTTAATTCAACTCTTTGGCCGTTAATCTTGACTTGCTGGTCCTTCCTATCAAGACACAAGACTCGCCCGCGAGAATCAAAAGCTCCTGAATCACCTGCAGCAAATAAGCATGGGAATAAAGTGACTGGCTATGAAACCAACCAGTATTATACATTAGTCTCCCTGGCGAGTACGGATTCGGGACAAAGAGCTTTGCAGTTTGTTCCGGGCGATCGAGGTATCCCAGCGAAAGCTGGTTGCCAGATGTATAAATCGAGCCTGCCACGCCTATAGGGACTCGTCTCAACCAGTCGTCGAGAATCAGTACTTCCATACCCGAGACAACATTCCCAACACACTGAGGATCCGTGTCCGTGGTGACATCAAGAAAGGTGACGACTGCAGCCTCAGTGGGACCTGCAGGCCGGACAACTCAGCGGACGCTATATACCAGGGGATGGTGCTTACCGTAAGAATTGGTCACTCGGACCCTGGGAACCCATGTTTGGTAAAGCTTCCCTGTTGCAGGTTCACCTGTTAGCACAAGGTATTGAAGGTGGGGCAACTCATCTGGAGTCAAGATCGAAGCCACTGAGGATGTAAGGTTCACATGGGTTGATCTTGATTGATTGAGCAGCTTGGTGAGATTGTCCATTGTTGCAATCTGGGGCGCAAGGCATACGAGGGCCCCAGCAGAAAGGGCACCGAACACATCAGTTATGAATACGTCGAAGGTATAGTTCGCAAAAGAAAAGACTCGGCTGTTCAGGTCATATCGATACGCCTCCGCCATCGCTGTTGCATACCCTGCTACTTGTCGATTTGGCATGAAGACACCCTTCGGAGTTCCGCTTGTTCCGCTGGTAAATAGTATCATAGCAATACTTTCCATCGCAGAGGTAGGTTCAGGCAGAATCGCTTGGCCCGAAGCTTTCAAATCTAAACCTTGCTTAACATATAGTTTATCCCATGATTCTGAGAAACTTCTTGCGTCTTTCTCGAAGAGAATAACCAGTTTTGGAGTCGCTTCTTGCATCAAATTTTCGATGCGTTTGTTTGGGCTACTGAAACGAATAGGAACACAAATTGCACCAAGCCTCAGCAGGGATAGCATAACGATTATTGCCGTAGGAGATTTATCCATGTACACAACAACTTTATCGCCATCTCGAGTTCCTCGGAGATAAATATATCGTGCTAGAGTTTCTGCTTTCGCAAATAGGCTTCGGTAACTCATGACCTCGATATTTCCACTGGTGTAGAACTCAAGTGCAGTCTTCTCGGGAGCTCTGCCGGCCGCATGAGCGAATAGTTCCCAGACTATAAGACCTTGATGATAAAGCAACGGCCCGAGACTGATACTTTCCACGCGATGTTTTGCTGTTGTACTTAGCAGCGTAAGGTCTTTTACCTTGCTTACAGGATTGTATAAGCCAGAAACCCATGCCAAAGCAGCGGCAAACGCCGCAAAGAGGTCGCTTAGAAACTCAGTACAAAACTTTTCCCCATGCAGCAAAGCAGCTACGTGTAGCTCGTCCGAGTCTGTATGACTGACCATGACGTTGAGAGGTATATCCGTTCTCTCCTCAGCTTCCAACAATTTCATTGTGAAGGGTAGATCTGGGTCACGCGGAGACTTTGCGTAATTTTGATATACGAAAGTGGAATCGAAGAGATCCTTTTTGCCCGACACCTCGTATATCTTGTGCAGGGACACCTCATCATTTTGGACCAGCGCTGCAGACTTCAAATGGACTCGGCGGATAAACGATTCTCTCGACTCGCAATCATCTACTTGAATGCGAAATGGGACTGTATTAACGCAAGGTCCAACAATTTCCTCGATTCCTGAAACTTCCACGTTCCTGCCTGAGACAGTGGCGCCGAAGATAATTTCCTCCTCCCCACAGAAGTACGACAAGGCCAGTATCCAAGCTGCTCGTAGTAACGTCGAAACCGTGGTGGATTCTGCAGCTGCACAGGCCTTAATCCTGTCCTGTGACATCCCAGGGAGGGTTTGATCATGGCGCTGGTCCACAAGTCGTTTATTTTGAGACGTCTGGGATTGAGAGTGGTCGTATAGGCGATTTGGGTTGGCCCCCTCAAGCTCCGATTTCCAGAAGCTGTATTTCTGCTCATGAGCGGAACTGGCCAATCTCGTTCGCACGCGCTCAAAGCTGACCGCGGCAGTACCAAGACGATCCAAATATGCGGATTGGAAGTCACGCATGAGTATTCCTGCTGACCAGCCGTCAATTAAGGCATGATGATACTCCCAAGTGAATTTTGATGAGCCGTCTGCAGTCTGGTGCAGATGTATTTGCATAGTCGCCTTGCCATAATCAAACCTGAGCGGTTTAAATTCTCGAAAGCCTGTCTTAAAACTTGGCAGCAGATTATCTGGAGAGAGGATCACTTGAAGTACTTCTCCTCTCAGCGAAGTATCTGCCACATCACACATTATAAATATCGATCGGGCGGCGGCATGCTTTTCAGCGACTTTCAACCAAGCGAGGAAGAATAATTCAGGCTCGCAGGGGCCTTGAATAGAGTATGTGAAGGACTCCATATAAGATCCGAACTCCCGACTTGCCAATACCATGCCTTTCTGCATGTCCGTTGCTAAGACAATGTTCTCAACCATGAATGGTTCGACCCCCACCGGCTTGAGACTGGAATCGACCAAAGCTGCAAGTTGGTGTCGCTGAAGCAGCAATGAGGGCACTTCGCGGCTCGTGAGCATATCTATATTTGTGTCAACCTTGCAATAGTCAAGGGTCGTCTCCAAGCTCTTTTGCCAAAGGGTCAGAAGTTCTTCAGCTTCGATTTTCTTGTGAATGGAAGTGCTATAAATCAGGTTCAATGTAAGGACGCCGTTATTGATTCCGCAGCCAGCGTCTATGGCAGCAAATCGTAGATTCTCGGGATCTTCGTCTGCCCGAGCTTCTCCGATGTCTATAATATCGAAACAATCTCTCTCATTGTTCGTAGAGTATGAGCCATGGTAGTTGAAAGTAACGACTGGTACCTCGTCTTCACGTTTTGAAAACTGATCGGTCAGGTCAACTCCCGCCATGACAGAAGTTCTCTTGTCTTTGACCTCTGTAATTAGTTCGCCCAGCTGCTCTTCGGCATGTGAATTTATTGAGAATATCACATAGGTCATCGACGTGAACCAGCCGACGGTTCTAGAAAGGTCCAGGGTTTCGTCTTTCAGGTCTCTTCCGTGCGATTCCAAGCAGATTTCAATTTCTTGTATACCCTTCCACTTTTTAAACGCTAAGATCAAAGATGTGAGCAGAATATCGACAGGTTCAGTCCTCGTATATCGATTGGCATCGGATAATAAGAACTTCGTTAATGCCTCCGGCATTCGTAGTTCTACCACTTTAGCCGTAGCCACAACATTAAGATGCGCCGTTTTCGCAAGGCTTGGGGCTATCAAACTGTTACTGTGACGCTGTTGGATTGCAGCCTTTGAGTTCCTACGCGTAGCTTCGCTTGCCGGGCTCAATCTTCGTTCTTGCACGCGCTGGGACCAAGCCTGGAAAGTTCCTAGCTCTGGCAATATGCTCCCACCCCGAAGCAGACGGCTTAAATCGTCAAATACAATCTGCCATGAAACGATATCAATCACAAGATGATGGACGCAAAAGACGCAATATCCGTCCCCGCTAATATTGAAAAGTCCCAGTGACGAAACCCGTCCGGTGGCTAAAGAAAGCCCCGAAGCCATATCCACTATACCATCAAGCAGAGCACTAAACGACTCAAGTTTCTGTCTGCTGACATGAAATGCGTGCTTGGGGAAGGGCTGTAAGAGTTCCACTTGACTAGCTCCATCCAGGCTTTTGGTGCTTAGCATTGGATGCGTTCGTATAATAGTCTCCCAGGCAGACGGTATCTTGCCTAAATCACCCAAACTTTTCAGTTTGATGGCAAAAATCTGATTGTACCAGTCTGGATTCTTTTTCCGAAGACCAAAAAACCATTCCATGACCGGTGTGTGATGGATTTCTCCCCCCGGCGTTAGCGAAGGGGTCTTCTGCTGATACGTATCTTTAGCGACAGAAGCAAGCTGCTCTAGAGTGGGATTCTTGTAGATATCGCTAATCATAATGCGAAGACCGTGGTAACTTGCGACGGAACAAAGTCGAATGGCGGAAATTGAATCCCCGGATAGATTGAAAAAGTTACTTTCCTTGCAAAGATCCGTGCTTCCAAGGACTTCACCAAAGGAAATTCCAAGCAGCTTCTCATTCTTCGACTCCAGAGCGCGGCCACCACCTAGAGGAGGCATTCGATGTACTGCAAAATTCTCAAGCTCGCGTTTGGATAGAGCCAAGATAGCGGCATGTACTGCAGTACGATCTACCTTGCCATTTGGAAGCGTTGGCACTCGAGATAAAGGCACCCAGCGGCGAGGCACACTATACTGAGGAAGTTGAAGTCGAAGAAGGTGGTCGAGTCTGGACACGAGATCGCTTGTCTCCTTGTTCGGCCTCAAAACCAGAGTACCAGCGTCCGTACCGGCTCTGCTCTGGATTGAAAAAGCCCCACATATGCCCTTAAATTGCTCGGTGCTTATCAATAAGACTACCGTCGACTGTACTTCAGGGCATGAGATGATAAGTCGTTCGATCTCTTCGATCTCAATTCTTTGGCCATGAAGCTTTACTTGATTGTCTCTTCTGCCAAGACAATGGACGCTGCCGTCGACTGCAAACTTCGCCAAATCCCCTAATCTATTAGCAAAGTTTCACGTTAAAGATATTAAGATAACTTCACCCACCTGTCAAGAATATTCTCCCAAAGACCCTGTGAGTGAGAAAGCATGTTTTGCTCAAGTCTTCATCGGTATAGCCTCTTGCTAGCTGCACTCCCCCAATTGCCAATTGACCCACGCTACCTACAGGTACCTCTTGCAATTGGTCATTGAGAATATAGAGCTGGATGTTTCGCATTGATTTACCAATTACACTAACGTCAGAATCTGGCTGTACCTGGCAGTAAGCTACGTTGACAGTAGTCTCTGTGGGACCGTACACATTCAGGAGCCGGACTGCATTGGCCCATGTTCTTTGAACCTTCGCTGTCATTGGTTCGCCACCAATAGCAAGGGTCTCAAGCGTTGGTGAAGTGTCTGGGTTTAATAGTGCGGCTATCGTGGGGGTGGTAGCGAGATGTGTGATTCCCATGAGATTCACCGCATCCTGAAGTCGTGACAGAAGATAGTCTTTTGAGCCAAGGCATAAGGTTGCCCCTCGGGATAGAGTGGCCAGGATGTCAACTACTGACACATCAAATGTCCACGGGGCGAGCTGGAGAAGCCTACTATCTGTAGAGAGCTGGTAGATACGGCAATGCTCGTCCAGAGAATTGTTCAACGCGCCATGTTCTACCTGAACTCCTTTCGGAACTCCAGTCGTTCCACTGGTATACATAACATAGGCAAGGTCCGAAGCTGCAATGCTTGCTTTTAAGGACCCTTCCGGTCGTCCTTTCGCGGGAATCTGTGCAAAGGGTTCAATAATGACTGGCATTTCATTATTGTCGGTTTTCAGTGCCTGTGTCAGGTTTCTCAACCCGCTCTGCGACACCAAAATGGCTGTCGGTGCGCAATCATGGAGAACGGCGGCAATCTTGAGGGTCGGCCATTCGGTATCCAAGGGCACGTAAGCAAACCCTGCCTTTAGTGTGCCAATAAGGGCAGCAACTCTTTCTACGCTAGGCTCCATGAATATGGCCACTCGTGCATTCGCTTGGGTGTAGTATTGCGACAGGAGGTTGAAGCTACACTCTACCAATGTCCATAAGCCCGCATAAGAGGTCTTTTTGTCCGCCTCAAACCAACATGCTATACTATCAGGACTGCTCCGCACACGGTCTTCGATGAGATCGTAGACCTGTATGAAATGATTGACTGGTGTGTCTTGTAACCGATGCTGTCTCAACAAAGTCCTCTCTTCTTCTGTCAGGATCTCCAAGTCTCCAACCGCTGTCTTCTTGTTTTGACTGTGCGCGGAAAGTAGAAGAGCCTTGTAGTGTTCGCACAACCTGCGAATAACCTTGGTAGAGACCTTGCTGACATCGTAATCGATATTTAGCTCCAGAGAAACATTGGAACCTTCCCGCTTCATTGTGATAGAAAATGTCAATGGGAATTTTGGTTTCACATTACCCGATAGCTCCCGAACGACGCGGCTATTGTCCTTCAATATGTCCCCAACTCTGGAAGTATCCTCGTGATATACAAACATGAGCGGGAAAGAATCCGATTTCAACCCTGAGAGCTCAAGAATTGATTCATACGGAAGGAAAGAATGTTCCATTATGTCCAGTAGAACGTGGTTTGAATTCTCCATGGTAGTTTCCAAAGAAATTGAATTGTCAATATGAGAATGTATCGGCACGGTGTTGAGGAAGCAGCCAAAGATATCTCCGCAGTTGACTGGCCTCTGAGATATTGGAATGAGAACGGTTGGTTCAGACCAATCCCAGCAACGAGCCAAAGTTATCTGAAAGTACGTAAGATAGACAGAGAAGTTGGTTATTCCTTGTTCTTGTGCCCACCCAAAAGCAAGCTTTGACACCGATACGCTTGTTGTGAGTGTTGCATTGGCGGCCTCTGCTATCTGCGGAGGTGGTATAGTCGGTAGGGCCATGGTTTCTATCCCTTGAAGGTGATTTTTCCAGAAAGTCGTAGAGTTACTGACGGAAGTAGTATCACGAAGCTTCCGCTGTTCTTCGATACAGTAAGTGGTGTATTGCATGCTTTTGACGCTGTGATTTGTTTTGGGTAAATTTGCCACTGCAGGTTTGATTTTCGAGGATAGCTTGGTAATGAAGAGATCTAATGATTGCTCATCCATAATGCTGTGGTAGAAGTTGACGAAGATAGATACCCTTCCGCGAGATCCTTTAAAGACCATACATCGGAGAAGTGGTGGACTTGCGGTATCGAAAGGCTTGGTCAATTCTGATTGCAAAACTATACGCATCTGCTCTTCTGTCACGAAGACTTGGGGAGCCATGGGACTATATTCAGACACATTGACCTGCAAATCGCTCATGACAATTTGTTGGTATCCTTTGGCGGGGTCAAACTCAAAATAAGTTCGAAAGATGGAGTTTTCGGCCACAAGATTGTCAAAGGCTAGTTGGATGGCTTTGACGCTGATGCTTTGTGTTTCAAACAAGCCAGGAATGTTATAGGTCGCGTCCTGGAATATGTCCTGAGCCAAGCAGAATCGTTTCTGGATTGAGCTTACGGGATGTGGACGCAAAACAAAACGGTCAGCAACAACACGCTCTGTTTCCCTGGAATGCAACTGCGGTCGAGCCTCCAAGCTTGCATAGTCACGAACTAGAATAGCCAGTCTTCTTGGAGACGCATTTGCCAGTAAATCGCGAAAAGAAAGCTGTAGAAACGGGAATTCCATTCGTAGTCGTGACAGCAAAATCATGGCCAAGTATGAATCAAGCCCATGGTCCAGCAGATTTGCGCTCATACCAGCAAAATGTCCCAGAGTCCGAACACATATGTCGCGAATCTTTTCGTCATATTGGTTCTCCGGTGGATCTTTTCCTTGCTTCTCATCCGCAGGACTGGCTTCGACAAGGCTCGATAAAGATGGTATGTCGAGCTTGCCACTGATTGTAAACGGGACACGGGAAATACGTAGCCATACCGATGGCACCAATGCAGCAGGTACTTTGCCTCGTACATGATCTCGTATTTCGTCCATGTCCTTTCGATTGTGGGCTACGAGCCTGATTGTACCCTGGTATGATTTGCTTGAAGATGCACCGTAAACAACAAAAGCTACGAGTTTCCCCTCTACCAGAACCACGGCGCTTCCTTGCACATAGGAGATCCTAGACATAATCGAAGATATCTCTTCTGGCTCTAGACGTTGTCCATGAAGTTTTATTTGCGTGTCGCGACGTCCGCCAAAAATAATGTTTCCCGCAGCATCAAGGTATCCAATGTCACCTGTCTTATAAAGCAGTCCGTATTTCTGGTAATTCTGCTGAGCTCGTGCCGTGAGATCCTCGCGGCTCTGATATCCAGAAAATAGATGTGGGCCCCCAATATGGATTTCACCGCGCACGAAGGTTGGTGCAATGTTTCCAAAAGTGTCAAGGATGACAACCTGTGCAGAGGCAAATGGCTTCCCAATGGAGCGGATGTCATCTTGCTTATTCATTACTACATATGTACTAGGGCCACGATCAGCGAGAGAGACAGGGTAAATGTAATAATGGTATCTACTCACACAATGTTACTCTCTGTGGGTCCATATCCGTTTATGAGATGGGTTCCGGCACCTATGAACATATCCCTAAGCTTTGAAGACACGATCTCCCCGGAGACTATCAAAGTCAGAAGACCTGACGCATTTGGGTCGAGCATTTCTGCTACAGTGGGCGTCAAGCTCGCTGCTGTTGGACGGAGCATCGCTAACGCTTTTTGAATATCGGTCAGCATCTCCGCCCGCGGCATCATGCACAACGTTGCACCTAGTGAGAGAGTGGCAAAGTAATCCACGACAGATACATCAAATACAGGACTAGAGAACTGAAAGACTCGGTCTGATGTGCTCTTTGGGTACAACTTTCCGCTGATGTTGTAGATGCAAGAAAGCGCTGCTGTATGACTCAGAATTACTCCTTTTGGCTCACCAGTTGTCCCTGATATCCAAAGAATATAAGCGGGGGATGCTGGGGTAGCCAGACATACAGGACGTGGACGTCTGTTTCGGTGAGCAAGCGGTGAAGTTAGATTGAAGATCGCAATCTCAACAGCAGGTACGACGTTCGCGTCAGTAATTAGTACTTTGGCTTGGCACCTCTGAATGATCTGTGACATCCGACCCATGGGCCAGCTACCATCTTTTGGAATGGGAGTATAGCAAGCGCCGGACTTTAGGACACCAATCACGGCAATCAAAAGATCAGGGGTTTGGTCAAGGAAGATTGGAACAATATCGCCACGCACGATACCGTACCTCTCGTGAAGTATTGCTGCTATTTGGTCTGCCTGGAATATGTTAGCATGTGAGAAACATCCAAGAATTCAAAGTACCTTATGGTTCAGATCCGAGTATGAGAGCATGAAATGTCGACCATTCGTCGCATAATCAATTGCAATCGACGACGGCGCTTCGGCAGCCCGGGTTTCAAATCGTTGATGCAGTAAAATGCTGCCAAATGTCGAAAGTCCAGGCGAAGGTAGTTCCGGACGCTGATAATCAGATACCATACAACTAAGGATATTCTGTAGAGTTTGCCCAGCTCCAAATCGGCCTATCTGTGTGAGCATTTGCAAATAAGACTCAACCAGCTTTTCCATTATGCTAGATGCAAACCTTTTTGCGTTGAAGGTTACAAATATCGATAAACCGTCATTTTCTTCTACGACGTTCAGAGTTAGATCAAACATTGTCGATGTGTGGGGTAATAATCTCGGAGACATGTCGGAGAAATCGGTTATCCCTGGGTGCGAGCTCTCCTTGTTATAGACAAACATGACAGAATGCTCCGCCACAGCAGAAGAAATAGTACCTAGAATTTTTTCGATGGGGACGAATGAGTTCTCTCGGGCAAAATTGATTGACTTCGCGGTTTTCGCCCCCAGCGCCTGGAAAGACTCTTCAGTTTCAACATCTGATTTGATTGCGACGGTGTTCGTCATATTTCCAATTGTGTTGAGGCTTTTAGCATCGAAGCCTCGCCGGGAAACTGGAATCAAGACAATCAAGCTTTGTGACATTGTGTATCTACCTAATTAGCTTTGCGCCGCTCCCATGTGAAAAGTCACAACTTACTGATGCAGCAGAGCTTGGAATGCAGAAAGTAGAGCTTGAAAGATGCTTAGGTGATCCTTGAGTTGAAGTTTGAAATCCTCGACATCAGCGGTTGGTAATTTTAATGACGATGTCTTTGCCAGCGTTCGATTTTCTAAGTCAGTATTGCCACAAGGCCAGCTATAAGTGTCAAAGGGCCCCGCCCCGCTCAGTTCTCGCTTCCATTCCCGAAGTGCATCGTCACTCCGAGCATCATCTTCCCGTACAGCTGCCAATGTCCCCCAAGACAGGTCAATGGTCTGCTTCCAAGGCAAGCCTTGGTACTCTTTGATGATTGCAGTGACAAGTTTGTCACAAGTCCATTCGTCCACCAACACATGATGTATGTTGTAGTAAAGAAATGCATCTTTGGCTTTCGAAGTAAATAAGCGAAAACTAGAAAGGGGACCACTTTCAAGATTAAACGGCCTCCTGTAGTCTTGGCTGCAGATAAGCCTCACAGCCGCAAGGACATTCTTGCACGCATCGAGATTGTGGAGCTCCAAGGAAGTTTTTGATTCAGAATTCAGGCGTTGGTTCAATGACTCCGTATCAAAATGCCATTCAAAAGTGATCTTGAATATGTCGAAGAACTCGACAACGGCCTTTAAGCTGTCATACATGAGAGACAAGTCAATGTCACTAAAGTGGAGTACTCTGCCGACGTTGTATGTGCTATCAGAATATCGATTTTGCGCCATCCATACAGCTATTTGGGAATCTGAAGCAGGACAAACATGACCAAGTGCCGGAGATTCTCCTTTCTCACATTCATGCGCCAATTCGAGGTTCTTGTCGACCAACTGAGCCAGACTCCTGATATTTTCAGCAAGCCAGAATTTAGCAAGACTTAAGCTGAAACCATATCGCTTAGCTATGGAAGATCGAAGATGCAGGATATCTAGAGAATTGAGACCTGACTGATGAAGTGGTAAAGTAGCGTCATGTGATTGACGGCCACTAATTGCTGCGATCATCAAACCAATAGAAAGCTCGGTCTCCGAAAGGAGCTGGGTTTCCGCAGTGGCCAAGAAACACTTCCCCAATTTGGCCAATTCGAGTTATATCACCATGGACACTCATGAGAAGAATAATGTTTCCACGAAGTGGGGCTGATATTACACCGACGTCAGACCACGGGTTTAGCAAAGTTGTCGCCCCTCCATTCCTGCGTCAACCTTATCTCTTTCATCGAAATACTTTCACAATTCTTCACAGTCTCCCCTCATTGTCTCTTCTATCACGACAAAAACACATATTCGCCATGGGGACTCCTGCCGATCATTTGCCGAAACCAGTCTCTGAAGATGCAATCAAGACCCTCCTCGTCGCCGTTGGCCTGCCCAAAGCCAACAAAATCGTCTCTCCAAAAGTGACAGCACAGTACCACTCGATTTACATGATCAGCCTCCCTCCTTATGATAAGTCAAGTGTCACTGAACTAGTTCTCCGAGTTTCAGGTCACCATTTACCTCATATCAAGACTGTGAACGAGGTTGGCGTTATGTCATGGGTGGCCAAGAACACCACGATACCTATCCCAGCCGTCGTAGCATACGATAGTTCCGCAGAGAATGCAATTGCCCATGAATACACGTTACTGTCTCGGGCCGAAGGCACAACTCTGAGTGACGTCTACCAGACTTTGAGCGAGGACCAGACACGCCTGATTTTGGACCAGGTAATCGACTTTCTGGCTCAATTGCACTCGCATGAGTGGTCTGCAATTGGTGGGCTGAATTTGAAAGACAATGGAGACGTTGAACTTGGGCAGGTGTTGGACGAGACGTTCTGGCAACTTCCTGATATCGAGAAGCTGTGGCCTGAAGGCGAGACAGTAGCGAGTCTCAACATTGGAGGACCCTACTCAACCTACGTCGAATACATATCCGCACAAATTCGAAAGTACATTCAGCTGATTCAGATCCACGAGAAACTTGCCTTCATGAGGGAGGTCATTCCCCGTCTCGAAGCATTCTTGACTGCCCTCCCTAAGCATTCCGACGAGCTCAACAACGTCAAGCTACAACTCGCGCACAAAGATCTGCACTTTGCGAATATGCTCTACGACAACACATCCAACAAAATCACTGCAGTCCTGGATTGGGAGTTCTCAGGCGTCGTGCCATTTACGAAGTGGAACCCAAGAAGATCGTTTCTTTGGAATGGGCAGGACAACGAGGAGTCAGCAAACGAGAAGCAGCGGTTCCTTGAGCTCTTTAATCAGCGGTGTAAAGATAGAGGTCTTGATATACTGGAAGGTGCAGCTTACTCTTCACCATTGCAGGAGAGTATGCAGAAAGTGGCCGACTTCCTAAGAGCGATTGTGGAAGTTGCACCGAGAGATCAGAGAAAGGATCTGGTGCCAAATTGGAGAGCCACTGTACTGGAAAACATCGCTCGTTTTGATAGCTAGCTTTTCTCAAAATAACGAACCCTATGACTGAGATGCCAATCTGTTCCTTCATCCCCATAAAATCCCATTTCCTCAACGGTCCCTCCATAATTCCACACACCATCACATGCCAAGATCAATCAGACTCTTATCCATTCAGCCTCCCAGGCGTATCAGGGACGAAATGCTTCATCAGGGACTTGTTACCCATTCCCTCAACACGACTCTGATATCTCCTCTCCGCCTTCTTGGCCTTTTCTACTTGCTTTTTCTGGGTAGCAAGCAGTGCGCGCTGCTGTGGCATCGGCAAATGCATGAGACTCCTCCGATCATCTGCCCGAAGTTGCACAAGCCGGTCGCTGAAAGTAGCATTATTTCTCTCTGCTCTGGTAAGGGCCGAGGACGAGGAGTCCTTAGACGCCGAAGTTGGGTTGGAGGATGCAGATGTCGATGGGCCAGACTCTAGTTGTGGGCCTGCATTCTCGGTGCTGCGACTTGTTTTATGATGCTGAGAGCGTGGCTGGCGAGCGGAGCGGTGGGAGAGAATTTTCCCTGAGGGAAGACGCATCGAGGTTTCGTCTGGATGCAAAATGGGGACAGTAAAGGCCTTTGCGGATATTCTGCCACCCTCGTGCTCAGTATCATCGTTCTCAGAACTTGGGTCGAAATCGTAAAAGTCTCGGAACTCCGAATCCTCGTTTGAAATGTCGAATTTGCAATGGCCTTTCCCTATCATATGCTGCTGTACTGCTTCGGCGCTGCTTCGCTCCGTACCACAGAAGAAGCACTGGTTATAAGCAAAGATAATAAGATGCAAATAGGCCGTTAAGGTTTCGACGTCAACCACTAGGTATTTCTTCTCTGGGATGAACAGACCGTGGATCTTGAGCATATGGGCGAGGTTTTCATACAAAGTCAGCTGAATTTGATTACAGAATAAACATTTCAGCGGGTCGAAGTCCTCTTCGCTTTCTGGGTCGTCTTCTTCATCCAGCTCGTCAGAGTTCTCGTGGTCGTCTCCATTCGCGTCGGCGGGCCCAATAATCTCAGATGCTTCTTTATCGGAAACAGCTTCGTCATTCACATTGATTTGGCGATGCAACGCATTCTTTCCTTTAACACTTGTCATCTTTAATGCAGATCGAGACTAAATGAAGATGAGGAGCGAGATGGGATTGATTTGAGAGGCAAATGATGCGGAAGTCACCGGGCGGCACACTATGACCTTCCGGGCATTGGGCGCTAACTGGCTGCTGCCCTGAGGGGTCCAGCCTCGTCATTTCTGGACAGGAACACCATTTCGCCTCATCAGGCGACATAAAATCTCATGGACATCGTGAGAGACTTCTCGTAAGATGCAGTATTCCGCGGATTAGATCTCAAGAAAACAATCGTATGACAGTGGATATTATAATGGAGTTCTCGCACGACCCTCCTCCTTAGAAAATCACTGTAGGAGCCCATGGATCTTAAGCGAATTATCTTCAATTCCCGGACTTCTGGAATGGCCGATAGATTTCTACCAGTAGATTTCTACATTTAAGGCCCACGCACTATTCATACAAATGCGTCTCATTGTCCGATTCCCAAAGAAAATCTCAAATCAGCGCTGTAAACGCGGAAAAAGATCTCTTAGCTCTTATATCATAAATCACGAGAAGATGTATAGATACTCATGCAGTGAACCGAGCACACAGATTGACTTGAAGAAAGGGTCCAGAGCTGAAGTTCAAGACGTGATATAGATGTTCTCGATGACGATCAAGGCTCAGGAGTTGGCATTAAGTGAAGGAGAAGTGGTGGAGAAATAAAGAAAGCTGGGCGATGCAAAGCTGGTATACTATTCACAAAGGTGGCGTCCAATCACTATGTCTCAATAGTCTCAACTCTTGAGACTTTTGGAACGTTCTGATTGGGCAAATATTAGCTATTGAGCGTGACGACTGACTACTTCCATCCTACCTTAAAGCTTTTTCAACCTTGAGTGCGATGACTGTGACAGAAGCTTTAGAAGTCAGCACGCACTCCAGTAGCATCTGGACTCTCCAGCACACGACTTCGAGTGTGATGACTGTGACAGAAGCTTCAGAAGTTAGCATGCTCTCCAGTAGCACCTAGACTCACCAGCTCACATACGCATGGAACTTAATACCTATTCTGGCGTTCCTCGTTCTGAGGTCGCTCGCGTCTTTGCAACTGCCTGCCGATTGCGTTTCACACAACCCACTGCGAGCAGTGTCTCGAGGCAGGTCTAAACCAATCTCGAAGAAGCAGTAATTTCTGCGATAGTAGTAGCGCCTCTACGGCTATTGCCGACCGATGATACCCCAGAGGGCATAGCTTTACGAATAGAACAACACCAAGTCAAGGCAGCTAAAGCCAAATCTGCCGAAGACAGTTTCTGTGGAGAGTTGACTCGTCTTGGCTACAAATTCCGTCGCGAAAGTCAACAAGAAGGAGAGGTAGTGACTCCAGATATCCGTTTCGATGAGCCAATCTTTGTCTTTGGTCAACTATGCTAGTGGCTAGAGTTCAAAAATTATCTTGGCTTCCGGAAGAATCTATATGTTGTAGTAAAGGATAAAAAACAATTTCTGAAGTATGCGACTCAGATTGGTCCAGGTGCGGTCGTCTATAAACTTGGGTATGAAACAAGCCTCGTGAATATTGTTGGAGTGGCAACCTTTCGTGAGAGGGAAGTCTTACAGGGCCTTCGCAAAAGGTGATCCATCATTTTCTATTTGCACCGGTGATACAAGAACTAATTCCAACACAGCAAGTAGTTGCGAGGTCTGCGCAGTCCACCTAAAGAAACACATCTCAGTTTATATTCTTCTGCCCATTCGCTTGGTAGGCGCCGGCGAGGACGTGCTGCGACACCAGCCGATCAGGGTGATCCGCGGCCAGCATCGTCCCGCGGATCTTGACGACCTGCTCGAGCAGCTCGACGGCCTCTTTGTCCCTTCCCAAATTGTATAAGCTCCTAGCGCTAAGGTCATATAGCGGCAAGAACTCTTCTGCTAGTTCTCTAGGGCTCTTTCTAAGTTCGATAAACATATCTTCTAAGAGACGACCAAGTCTGGAGTCTTGCCGCATAGCTAAGAGCGCCTAGCCGCACTGAATAAGAACTAAAGTAAGGATAGCTAGGGATTTATAGCTAAAGATCTTATTAACTTCTACTTCTAAGTAGGCCTGAACATGTGGGAGCAGCTGTCTCTCTTGAGTCTGCCACAAATGCCTATTTGTACGAGAGAATCCAAGGACACATCCAGCTGCGATCTAAGCTACGCCTTATTGTTTCGAATCCTGACGATCTTTCGCCCAAGCATAAGTCAATGAGTACATTGAGACTCTAGGCGAGTCTTCTAGTTTGTGGTGAGTTACTAAAGAAAGCGATGTAAGTAAAGAAATTGCCTTAACCACACGAAAAGAGTCCTATTCGTCGTCCTCTGCTGCTATAAAGCGAGGCAAGGCTGACACGTGATCTAAGGTCAAGTCATTAATACTAGCCTCTATAGGATTTGCTAATAAAGCTACCTTGTAGCCGTTCCAAGCCTCTTAAAATATCTAGAGAGGTAGGAAGATCCTAGCATTATAAGCATTCTAAGTAAGCGAAGGGCGTCTATAGCGGCGTCGGTGCCGGAACGTTCTAGGACGTCTGCTGATGCTTCAAAGGTTATATAAACATGACCATATCTCGATTTCGCTTGCCTTAAATAATATTTCATAAGTCGATCCCGCTGTCGTCGAAATTCTTGAGGATATTTGTGTAATTGACAGTGGCCCTGCCGAATGTATGCACCAGCTTGGATAATTGCAAGTATATGTGATCCAAGAAGCTGAATCACTTCTTCGGCTTGGCTATCAAATGTCGACCATGAGTCCAACGGAATGGCTACACAGCTGGCTCGTCGTGTATTGGGTTTAGGACCTGGAATCAAGAAGGCGATTGAAGCGGATCCAGCCATACCGGAGAAGACTCTGAAGGATCATATGTAGTAAGCTGGGCCATCTCCGCCCAAGACATGGCAGCACGAGGAAGGATTCAACACTGGCGTCAAGTGGATCTGATCGGGATCCTAATTAGGTCTTGTATTCTAGTCACAATGGCTACCGTCGAGTTTAGGCTGCCAGTCTCTTGTAGCCTTTCTGCGACCATCATGGGGCGGCTTTCGCATGGCTCATCTGTTCGAGTGGACAGGTTCTCTGTGTCATCTTGCTAAATTAACGGGATCACATCGCATATAATAACCTCAAGTTGAACATACGATCACTAGGATAAATCGTTGTCATCCAAGCCCAAAGCTTATTTTGTGAACAGTAGTACTGTTTGCAAGATACAATTTCCAAGTCATCAATGATCTTGTCTTAGTATCTCATACCTCTGTAAGCGAGAAGCTCGAGAGTTGATGTAGGAGCCCATCGATCTGGCTACCCTCGCGGCAATGTCCAGCTCTGCATCCTTCACACAACTCTCTATGGTGTGGGCCTCTACTCCCGCCCGAGAACTCTGGGCGTTCCTGCTGAACCCCGCTCCATTTCAGGAGACGATATGCAACCCTCTCTGCGTATGAATTCTCCAACATTGGCTTGCATGGCGCTTTGTACACCAGACAACGTTGAAAGTACACTCTTGCATTGTATCGTTCGTCTGAGTACATGCGAATCGTGATGGCGATTTTCATGCTTGACCATACCTTCGACTGGCACTTTCGGCTGCGGCAGTGAAAGCGACCCATGATTGCTGTATCGTAACTTTGGATACAATCAATATCATTGTCGAGGGCGTGGAACGTAAACGGATGCACTTCGACTTCAAGCAAGCAGGACACATCATCGTGCAGTGACGGAAACATACACCAAGTTTGTCGTGGCTTACGTTGTGGTTTTCGCTGTGTCATAGCTGGAGGTAATGACGACGTGAGAAAGAGGAAGTTTGGAATTTGGAGAGGAGAAGCTCGGAGTGATGCAATGACCGAAGTTTCCAAATGGTGTGGGATTTCAGAGCGAGCTCACAAGGCATTTTGTATATGCGAAGCCTCTACACACACCTATCATTTGCGGTCACAGCTTCTGCTTATCCAAAAAGCAGCACAAGTCTACCCAATCATTATCGCAGCTTCTCCGAGCGCAGGCTGGTAGAGGCCCGGGTGAATCCCACATGCGGCCTTTGACAGCACATAGATCTGATAACCGACAAAAGCTCATATTCTTATTTATTGCTTTTCCAGATTCCCGAGCACTCAACATTGACATAGTATTAAGTGCTTATTCTGTCATATTATTTCGTGCCGTACTCAGCTCACTCAAGTGTTGACGGCCTCGAAAATTCTGAAAATAGTAACAAGCCCCTCCGGAAGTCTCACTCGGACCCTGCCTGCTCTCCGCTTTCAAAATATTCCAGGCTGGGTCGCGGCGATCAATGATGTTTCACACAAGTAGCGGTGTTGCAATTTGTGCATGCTCGGAAGCCTGTCCTTGAACCTCTTATCTTGTCCTCCCACACCTCTTGATCTGGTGCTCTGCCAGCCAACCATCTCCAGCCTCTGAATGCAATGCATCGCAGCAAGCTGGTTCGACAAGTCTCACATACTGACCACAGAACATATCTGCCTCATCTTCAGATCTAGAGGCATCATCCTTCGACAAACCTATTCCAGAGGACTACCTTCTTACCCTGCAAATCTAAACTTCCTAAAGAACGTGCCCAAACTTATCATGACAGCTATTCATGGGCTGCACTCTATGGATGGCCTTCGAACGGCCGAGCAGATCCGGCTTTGGGGGGTTGGTCCAAGTCCATCACAAACTTGATCAGTGCTTACATCCACAGAAGCCCCCATCAGCAATGCCCGAGGTATCGTTGCTTGCGCTCACAAACGAGCTTCTCCTCTCGATTGCCGACGCCCTTGATTCCGAGCGTAGTATCAACGCCATTGCTCGTACGAATCGCCGCCTCTACCTCCTCCTCAATGATTTTCTATACAAACACAATGTCATAGAGGGTGGAAGTTCAGCCCTATGGTGGGCTGCCAGATGTGGGCAGAGCGGTTCTGCAGCCAAGTCAATTGCTCAAGCTGGCAATTTAAATGTCCAGTGGAACGGCTTCCTAAAGTTGAGACAGTTCGGATACCTTGCGACTCTGGACGGCGAGGCACGGGTGGTGGACCTGCTGAAACGAAGTCGCTGCTCGTACTGCACGCCTATCTACCTCGCGATTCTGAGTGGTCACGAGAAGGTCGTGGACTTGCTGATAGAAAATGGAGCGGATATTGAGTCATGCCTTGGACCTTGGGCAAACCCTCTCCAGGCGGCTGCTCAATGTGGGCAATTGCAGGCGGTCCGGCGGCTATCCGCGAGAGGGAGCGATATCGATAAGCGTGCACCGTACAAAGGCAGAACGGCACTTCATATCGCCTGTCTCGAGGGCAACGATATGATTGTGCAACATCTTATTGAAGCGGGTGCCGATATAATGACCCGAGATGATGATGCGCTCGATACACCTCTACACTTGGCTTTGAAAGACCGTGGGGCATGTCAGTTATCTAATAGATGTCTTAGAACTGTGCAATGGTTGCTCATCAGCGGTGCCGATATGCATGCTCGCAATCGGAGGGGACGGACACCGGTTAGTATGGCAATGCAGATCAAGGGCTCGGACATCGGATGTCTGTTTAAGAAGGGGTCGAGAATTGCGGTCTACGAAGCCGGCTTCCAAGGCCGCCAGCCGGGGCACAGACCGACGTCGCTGCAGCGGCTATGGGCAGCTTACCTCGACAAGCAAACCGAAGCAGCCGTTGAGGCCTCGAGGATACAGAGAATAGCAACTTCTCGGGCAGAATCTGCCAACCAAAGGCTGTAGATGCAACAAGAGCGAGAAGCTAGACGTCGCTCTGCTGAAGATCAGAAGCAAGCTGAAGAGAAATCAAGAGCAGAGAGGGAAGGGAGAGCCAAGGCGCTTCGAGAACAGGAAGAAGACTAGCAAGAGATGGAGTCTCCTCTCACACAGAAACAAGATGCTCTTCGGAGAGCCTGGCTTGACCTGAGAGCGAAAGCCGACTGCGTAAACCAAGCGACGGACTCGGTCGCAAAAGGCAGGTTAGTAAGTTGCAAGCACATAGCGCTAACCTAGCAGAGGAGGAAAGGTAAAGTGGATTGTTCGTCCTGTTATAGAGTATTTGCGAAATGCTTTTTCTTTCAGTGTCCGGACTGCCGAACGAGGGTCTGCCAATCCTGTACGAGAACGAGTAAGGTTCCAGGGTAAATCTCTGTGCATGACAAGCTCTCTTGTTTAACGACTTTCCTATATTAATTGTTGAAGGGACTGGGTGTGCTAGTTACCGCCGGAGCTGAAATTTCTTGGGCTTCCTTACGCCACGTCCTAGATAAAGTGAGGAGGGTTGATGAAGATTTTTGAAGACGAAATTTATTGATGCTTCCATTTAAGTGACACATTTGGGCCTGCTTCGACGTGACCTCTCCTTCCACAGCTACTTGATTACACTTCACTGATCTATATCATTCCCAACCACTGGTATGCTGTCTGTACAGTCGCCCATAAGAATAGTATGAGGACAAATCCTCTAAATAGAAAGAGGTCACCATATCGACGACTTGTAACATGATTGATGTGTACTAACTCTTGCTACAAATATGATTGATTAGCATATGCTTGATATACCAAGAATAAGGAGCCATACGAGGTCAATAAGTACCTCGTTGGCACTTTGATACCTCTCATTCCAACAATTTGTAATAATCTTCCCCATGGGAAGGTTGCCTACCGGCGGGAATTTCTTAGCGCTGTACAGCCGAACGACATCCTCGTCTTTGAGCGTGGCATACGGCAATGATCCTTTAGACAATTCATAGAGAACAGAGCCCAGCGAAAAGAGGTCATCCTGGACTGTAGCTATCCTATGGTAAGGCAGGCGGCAGAACCTTACTTCTGCTCTAACTCCCACCTGTGCATGACCGACCAATGACGAACCGGCAAAGTCGCACAACACGATATCTTCCGACGTCTTTATTCGAATATTGCGTGAGTTGAAGTCACGGTGTATGACATCGTTGGCGTGGATGTGGGCTAGAGCCTCAGTGATTTGTAATGCCCATTTCTCTCGATGGATGTGTGTCCCGGAGAGTATGACCTCATGTAGTTCGCGAGGATGGTACTGAAGAATGAGTTGGCCAGCATCTTCCCTTTCAAACTTTTTGATGATCAGAGAGTGCTGTCCCAGCCGCTCCAGAATGTCGCGTTCATGCTCAATCTCACCGAGTGTTGCTGACCTGCAGCACTTAATCACCTGGTCAGGTGAGGTATGGTAGACTATACTTGACGCTCCGCTCCCAAGAAAGTATGAATACGGGTTTGTCGGACACATAACGTTCTTGATAAGCAAGTTCTGCGAAACCAGTAAACCAGCCTGAATAGGTGAGAGAGGGCTACAAAGGGCGCCTGTGGATTCAAGAGATAACATCGATTCTTTGCGATTCTCATGTGTTCCAGAAGTCTTAAGCGAAGGCCATAAAACACTTCTTCTCACTGACAAATTAAGATCTTACCACACTGATCGCAAAATAAGCCGATTTTCATACTTTTCTCTTGTCATTTACAGTATACCTACCAAAATTTCAGAATTTTCTATCGTTTTAAAAAAAATTCAAAATTAAAAATTGGTTTTCCTCGCCTAGGAGGATGTTGGGGCATAACACCGATACCACCTCATAATGCCAGCCACGTTTACCCCGCCATTTAAGCCGCAATTTCTTCACTGATGTGGTGTACGACAGCGGATTCAGGAGTCGCTCGAGATGGAGAATCACGATTGCAAAATCGCAAACAGCTAAAGTACTCGTGCTTCAAATATGAGAACATTCATTTGAAATCCACCTTCACAACGGCATTCCACTTTCTCTCTCCCTGCGACTCCATCTCACTAAGTTGTTCCTCCCATCACTACCAGCGGAACATCTAAAGAGCCTCCTCTTCATCATGAATGCCGCACAATGGGCAGCCAGTCTCGCCCCTTGTGGACGCCATAGTGTACTTTTCTTTCTTCGCTTCAATGCACAGACCCTCAAGATCCTTTGTCAATGGGCATGGGTCGTTTGGTACGAGTTTGCTGGGAGCCCAGTCTGATCGCAGCCTTCTCTCCACACTGTGCTGATTCATATCTGGAAGTTCGCAGTCGCCGAATTTGACGATTTGGATAAAGTATCTACACATATTTGCTCGTTATCTGCACGTGTATTCAATTAAGCAGCCTTTCCATAAAAATATAGACAGGACCCTCACCTGATGCGATGTGTTGAGTACTCTAATGGTTGATGGGTGACACTTTGATGGGAAGATCAACATCGATATGGGGATAGGGTCTTTTCTTCATTTCCCGTTTCTTTCTTGTATGAGCAGTTCTCCGTGTCCAGCGCTACTACACCCGCTGTTACTAGTAACTAGACTGCTAACTTAGAATCCGCAAGCACGAGATATTACGGTGTGCACGGATTTTTAAGATGCTTGAAGTTAAAGTACTTATTAAATTTTCCGGCACGCAGGGTTTTCTGCTACGCAAGGATGGACGTTACTTGTTGCATAAGTACTTGTTGTATAATAGCTCGTTGTATAACTAATTGTTGCACAACAGTCTGTTGCACAACTACTTCGAGTCGGCTTTCAGATGGTAAGCAATACGCTCAACCGGACGCCGATCTTCGACAATACAAAGCTTTACAGTACTGTACTAATGCACGCGTCTCGCTGTGTTGGCAATTTTCTTTGACCTTGTCCAACTGCTGTCGATCACAAAGCCGTTTGTTTACCTTGCTAACCACGCCACTATGCGCCGCTGGCGAGCATAAGCCGTTTCTTGCCCTTGTCTCCCCACTACAGAGCATAGGCCATCTCTTTCCTAGCCCTTGTTTACTTTGCCAACATCCAATTCCTAACCCTGCTGCTACACTGCCGCGCCCCTCTCTTACGCCGTTTTTTTGACCACTGTCGATCATACAGAGTAAGCTGATTCCTGACCTTGCTGGACACGCCATTATGCACGGCTCCGCAACATAACTTAGGCTAGTTCTGCTTTTGCCTCCTATACCTCTCAAGAAGACTCACTTTCCGCCCGGATCCCACCAACAGAATAACCCTGCCAAACATGTCGGTCGCAACCACAGTCACGTGCTTATTCCGAAAGAGCTTCAATTGTGGCGTTACTTGAAGACTTTTGTGAATTCACTTTTGGCTTATTTTGACCTCCTTATTTGTAATTGCTAAGGAGGCATTGGCTCCGATTTCAGCCGTTCTTAGAGTCCCTCTTGAAGCAGATCACGGGAGGTGCAAGTACCACACCTATATCAAAGTCGCCGTATCGACAAGTTACCAAAAAGGACGTTAGACTATAGGAGTGGTTCAGAAGAATTTAGACTTGCCGGATACTGTACCTGTGCTAAAGATTATAATACTATGTCTGATTTGGTACTGTACACGGGGAACCTTGATGGTCGAGAAGGAACTTAGGGCTATAGATTATCTTTCTGACCTAAGAATCGAAAATAGTCCTCTGTATCTCTTTCATTCTTACGAACTGTCATGGACAAAGTAAAGCCTCTCAATGTTGTAATAATCAATCTAAGTCTCAACTTGCAAACTAGAACTTTCAATTCCCAGGGAGCATTTTCCACGGAAGTGATCATGACAATTGGCGACATATACCTAATAACCTCTTCTGTAACTCTAGCCCATATCTCCTGACGCGTATTCTCAGTATGCCTATTACCATTCCTTATAAACTCCGATTCAAGCCTATTATACTCCTCATCCTCTTTCCTTTCTTCGTTATCTAGCCATACTATGATCTCCTCATTCGTCCAATTAGCTTTATCTGCTATAATACTGCCTGTAAGGTCACGTCGCTCCCTAGGCATATAAAATGCTTGCTCTTTTAAGACCTTTGGCCGTGGTGTTTTCCATTTCCGGGCCTTACGATACTCTGTTGGTCGTACGGAAGGGTGCTGAGCTAGCCAAGCACTTTTTTCAGCTAGGTAAGCCTGCATTAGGACCTCTAGCCTGTCTGGTGGTGGGGGGTAAAAAATCAGGCTTAGTCAGCTCTAAACGTACCCTGGGGGGTACATGTATTGGAACCCAAGCGAAGAATTCCAAATAGCGTCTCGGAATTCACGATTTAGTTAGTAAGGGAAGCAGATTCGATAATTGAACCTTTGTATGTCCTTCGACATCCATATAGTACATAAGAAGACTGCCTGCGAATATCTTAGTTCTAGGTCTTTCCAGCCCGAGCTGGTTGTCCTAGAGCAGGAATCGTGCTACAGCCATCGGCCGCCTTTCAATGCCTGGATCCTTACTAAGCAATATTCGTTCACGTCTGTTCTGCAGGCCCCTCCATCATTTTCTCGTCATATCTTGTCCACCACACAATGCCTTCAATAGATCATCATCAGCTAGAACAGCTAGCATCAACCGTCGCAAGGTAGAGTAAACCCCCAAGTCGTGTGTTGATTGCTTACATTACGGAGCCTGCGATCAGGAAAGTACTCGGATTTCACGATACGTTGCTCTAACGGTGCTCTCATCCGCGTACATTGTGCAATTGTCTGCCCTAGATCGCAGGTGCTCTCTGCTGCTGTCGATGGCGTATTTAAGGTACGGTACCGAGATCAGAGCTACTGAACTTTTATAGATCTGAAGCTGACTTGATAAGTAGGAGGCTCTCTCACAAGAAATCTTTCTCGAAGAGGACGAACCTCTTATTGTTACGAAAATGATCGATTTCCTGTACTGCTTAGACTACGATGATCATCGCTTCGATGCCGATAGCAGGATACACGATTCGGCACTTTCCTCAGTCATGTTCCAGTTTCGGGGGGGCACAAAGAGCATTCCGGCCGGGGATGAAGCTGCTGTTGCAGAACAACCTACTGGGCCCAATGCCTTATCCTTGCTTGTTAACGCAAAAACTTATATCATCGCGGACAAGTATAACATTCAGTCACTAAAAGAGTGGGCTGTGACTAAGTACAAGGAGGTGTTGCCAGCAACGTGGAATAGCACCTTCTTTATAGAAAGTGCTCGCCTCATTTTTGAGAATACTCCGGAGAGTGATCTGATGCTGCGAGAAGTCATAATTCGGAAGGCGAGTGAAGATGCTAAAGCCTTATTCGACCGCGGCGAGTTTGTAGCGCTGCTACAGAGTCATGGTGATTTCGCCGTAGACGTTTTGAGAGACGTTGTGTTTAACCCGCCAGGCGATGGACGAGAAGTAGCACCAAATGATTGGGAGTTTGGATCAATGAAGAAAGATAAGAAAAAAAAATCGTTTTTAGTAATGTTAGGATGGAGTAGGTATGACCTAGCATTGCTTTTGATAAGTATTGTAATCTGATTTAAAATCACTTAAAATCTAACACAGAACAGTGTTCTTCCATTCCCAGCGTCGTGATCTCATATGTGCCGCCCCTTCTAATTCTTGACCGTGTGATCTTTTTCCGAGAACCCGCAGATTCCCCCAGCTCCCCTTAAAAAGTGCTCCTTCGAGATCATTTCTCTACCGAGAATCATTCCAATGTGCGAAGATGTAAGTCTACCGGCGCTCGGCCTTATCCTACTAAAGCAGCGTATCCTTCTTCTCTTTCGTTTGGGTTTACGAACGTTTTCTCTCCGTTTATTTGGGTCCCGGTAGATAGTATTACCAGGCCTATGCATTGTCCCATCAGTATTTGCGTATCTGTTTCCACTGCACAGATTTGCCTGTTGCGATAAAGTAGCCAGTTGTTGGTATTTGGACTAAAGCACTGAACGTGCTAATATTACTGTTATTATTCCGCGGATTTCAAGGGAACCAGCCCAGGCAGGGACTGTAAAGAGTCGAAATATACCTTTTTGCTATTGGATTTCAGACAAGGAGTTGAAAAGCAGTCTTCCAGAATTTCTGCATCATGTACTTGATAACCATGACTTGGACGTATCAAAGACTCAGGGAGTTTGGAACGAATAAAACTTGGTTGTGAACTAGCTTCAGGACCGAACAATATTAAAGTTTTGCTTATGCCTGCCACCCTTTATCTTCACTTGAGACTAAAAGCATGTTCTTCTACCGGCACTTAGTGGCTAGGCTAATTACATGCCCTCTAGATACCATCATCAGTTGACCAACGACGTGCATAGGAGTGGGTAAGGCTGCGACAAACATCTGCAAGCAAGCTGCTCCTGCATGGGTAAAACACGCCACTATGAAGATGCTGCAAATCAATAACGCCTTGATTGGTCATTTCCCTCAAATCCCGACTGCTAGCCCTATTTTCTACGACTTCGTTGCCCACCTTCCGTCCCCTATCAAGCGACACCAATCCAGCAGGGCCAAACAACACCAGACAAGCTTTATGTACGTTAGGATATTTTCCGCGGCTAGGAGAAGAGAATTGCATCTATGGTAGCCTAGGGACAAGAAAGTGACAAACCTGTTCAATCGTAGTCCGAATCATTCTTCCAGTAGGGATCTCGTCTCCTACGGTAATATTCCTCCTCCCACAACTCATCCTCCTTCTCCTGCTCTCTTTGCTGCTCGCGGCGGTACCATTCCTCATTATACATATTGCACTCCTCTTCATTATCGAATTCGACCCGATCGTCGTCACTAATCCATTTCTTCTTCGGGAGTTTTGTGACCTCAACGGTCCATCCACGGTCGTGCATCTTCACCCGGTCATCGCTAAGATCCTCTTCGCTATACACCTGAAAGTTGACAATCACCTCTTTGAGTGACGGAATAGCCTTGAAGCGCGCGTCGAGCAGATCTAGTGCTTGTTCTGCGACAGGCGAATCGAGGAAGGCGTGGCCCGTGCGATCTGAAGGGAGCGAGAGTTCGAGCGTCGTGATGCTTGTACAAGTATCTCGGATGAGTTCCAGATTTTTGATATTCGCTTCGTGAAGGCTTGCGCTACCACGCCAGCAATCGTCAAAGGTAGGGAACGAAATGCAGATGTGACGAATAAGGTTTGCTTGGGGTCCGATTTGAAGGAGGAATGGGGCGATGTGAGCACTGTCTGTCGAAGTCCAGATGTCGGGAAATTGAAAGCGGTTATTGGAATAGAGAAGTGGGCTTGCTTCGTTGTGTGCCTGCTTATTGAGCTGAAGGAGTGCCGGACAGAGCCCGTCTCTTCTGGATCGAAATAGAGGCGGTGACGGAGGGCCATAGTTTGCCACGAAGACGATGGGCTCTGGGTGAACGAGGAGTTCTGCATAGATCTGGAGCCGGAGCTCCTTAGGCAAGCCGGAAAAACTCATTGTCATAGTAGTAGTAGTATAATCATCGGTCTTGCTTCATGTCTGACTGTCGTCGCTCCGCTCCTCAGTTGACGCTACAGCAGTGATGTGATGATGCTTAATCAGCATACAACCAACCAAATCTTGACACGACGAAAGCGACAACCTGCCACCCCACCATAAGCCTTATAGAAACACATCACTAAGCCAATGTAGGCCAGTGTGTGGCTACACGTGCTCATAAATATTAGGAGTAACCTTAGTTGAGCCTCTGGAGCTTCCCGCAAGGAAGCGAGTTGGACGGATCAACACCCTATACTTAACGTTTATATTCTCGATACTTATCGTTCCCTCACTCTTTGGAGGCAGATACTGAAGAGTCAAGATATATATCCTAAGTTTAAAGCCAATATGCTAGCCTCGTTTGAAGAGTATGTCATATCTTCTACGTCTGCAACCTACTGCCCCGCACCTATAGTTATAGGAACTAACACCTCCTTCTCGTAGGATACTCATTTCTCGCCCTTTCAAGTTCATTATCGGTCCCGATAAGGTTCCAATTGTGGTCCACGAGGCGGTACTCGCAGAGCAATCCCCTGCACTGGCTGCGCTCATGCGAGGAGAGATGGCAGAGAGCGTAGCTGGCGAGGCTAGGTGGATGGACGTGGATAAAGGAACCTTCGTACGATTTGCTCAATTCGCCTATACAGGAGATTATTCGATCCCTAGGGGCTCTACAGCTCCAGCAGTTGTGGAGGCAGAATCGTCGTCGCCTTCGCACGAGCCTCGAGTGCTTGATGGATGGGGATCTGCCAGGCAGCCCCCCCAGCCCCCTCCCTCCGCACGATCTTCCTTCGCACCCCCCCCTCCTTCCGCACGATCTTCCTTCCGACCTCCTCCCCCCCTCCCACCTCCCTCCGCGCAAGACCTCGACGACGAATGGGATAGTTTTCAATCGAAGAAAGGGAAGAAATCCAAGAATGGCCCGTTTAGCTCGTACGGGTCTGGTCCAGCGCCGCCGACATCTGCATCCGATATGTTTAATTCTCTCAAGTATCCGCTCATCGAATCTCGATCGAACCTTTGTGCCTGCAAGTCCTCGATGAACGATGGCCCAGTTGAGAGCAGTGGTGAGGTCCTTCTTGCTCATGCTTCCCTGTATGTCTTAGCGGAAAAGTGGGGAGTCAACAGTCTGAAGATGTTGGCTCTATCCAAGCTCCACCAAACTCTGAGCACGCTCCACCTCGACGCATCAAATGTTCAAGAAGTCATCGATCTTGCGCGGTACGCATACTTGGATGGTTCGACTCCAGATTTAGAAACTGAGATTGATGGGCTGAGAAATTTGATCTGCCTCTACATGGCTGCCAACGTCGAGGAAGTCTCAAAGCATACTTCGTTTATGGGTTTGATTGAGGGTGGGGGGGCTTTTGTACGGGATCTTTGGAAGCGCGTAGTACCTAAGTAGCCTACCTCGTGGGATGTTTTATGAAATCGACACACAGATAACGCCGGAGAGATGGCAATGCTGGAGCTTCTCAAAAAGTTTGCATTTCTGTGCGAGTCCGCATGCCGTATTGTCGTGCTGTAGCCTCAGCAATGAGAGTGATAGGGCCTTCTGTAGATTTTCAATGCTCGGAACAAAAGAATCGAACGTCTGCCTCCAATAACGTGGACGTACTGTCTTGTAGGGGACCTCCCAGCGAAATAAAAGCCAGCCCACCCCCACCAACTTCCAAAACTAGCTGTCGCGTAAAGATAATTTTGGAATGTCCAAATCAAGATACGAATTACAGCCTTCTTTTCAGAACGTCAGATTTAAGAAGCATTTACCATACTTTGACCGAAGTCAAAATGTAGACTTCTCTATCTAGAAACAGCTTCAGAAAGTTGTACTGGAACGGGTGTCATGTCAGGTGCGTATAGCTCTTCTTCGGGCGGTTTCTTATTTGTCTGGAACGGCGATTCTCCATGTCTTCAGGTAAAATGTTTTTAGGAAGTGGATAGGTAGTTTGCTGAAACGTATTAATATTGCCGTGTATCTCAGACAAAGAACTCTTTTACTTACTATCTTTGCGAACGACGGCTGACATGGTATATAATTTTTGGACCTGTACGTATTATATCGGCCATATTTGCAGACGATCAAGACTACGTCGATACCATCGAATTCCTCTAATTCAAAGGCTTTTGTAACTAATGTGTCCTTCCTCCTATTTATTCCCTCATTTTCTCTCTTTTTTCTCCGCCGCTCGCCGTTGAGTTTGGCGGATTTAGTATCCATAAAAGACTGTCAATCGTCGTCAGCTGTAAAAGTTGCCTGTCATGCTAGTGGCTACAATTGTACTTATAGTCCGATTATACATAGAGGAACCTGAATTGGTCCTTCGACACCAAAGCGACGAGGAGCCACATTTAAACCTACTATCCTCAAGACGACCCTCATCATCTGGGGGTAAGACCCTCACTGTCTAGATGGTTATGCACCATCCAAGTGACTTTAAGCGGAGGGCTGCCCTCATTGTCTAGATGAGTATGTGTCATCTGAGTTGCACTCACCTTTAAGTGGAGGGTGTGGGGTGGGATTACGAGATCGCAACCATCAAAAATAAGAGGGGGATGATCTACTCACCCACTCCTGATTATCCTTGTGGGCCCTCATATTACCGTAGAAGGATCAGTAGGTAGATGTTCACCAGAGAGGCATTGCCAGCTACCTCTCTAGCCGCCTATGAGGCGAGTTAGATTTCTTTGCAGGGGTAGCTTAGTTTAAGAAACAATGGTAACCATTAAAAAGCAATGCCCCGGAGGATGTTGATGGTTTTCATCTCCCTGAGGCACTTCTCACATACCCCACTAAAATCATGTACGGTACCGTACTCCTCACGGCACCGTGCCGTTGACAGTACTGTAACACGTACGGTGCCGTTGATCTTACGGTAGCGTGCTCTTCACAGTACCGTAACAACCACGGTACTGTCCCAACCACAGTACCGTCCTCCTTACGGTACTATACTACTTACGGTACTGTCCCAGCCACGGCACCGTGCTGTTTACGTGTAGACGTTATAGCATATGTGGATTTGAGCCTCGCATCAGCCACCACCCTGGAGAAATATCTTCCACTTCCCAAAAGAGCTCAGGCGACTAGGAGATGCTAGAAGAGAACTAAGTTTATAACACTACTTTGCACAAGTACAGTAGTGCGAATTCATGTGCTAGTATGAGGGTCTGGGTTGGTATAGGAGTTGCGGCTAGCACGAGAATCAAGGCTGGTAGAAGCACACAAGTTTGTGGGAGCAGATACTGTTGTACGAGATTTAGAGCTTCTATGAGCCCACATGCTAGCACGATCGTCATGTTTCGCACGAGAACTAAGTCTAGGACGAGAATCAAGTCTAGCACGAGAACCAAGGCTTAGTACGAGAATCACTGCTGGTAGGAGTACAGTCGCTTACAAAATCGGCTTCCCCTCCGCACTCGCTAGAAGATTCGGAGCCCCACCTAAAGGACGGGCTAAGCGAAGTATCATGTGACCCGAAAACGCGAAGCACATTATTGGATTCTCGGTTCCAACCAATCAGGCAACAGGTGGACAGCGAATGGGGGAATCAGTTCGCATTGATCACTATATAGGAGTAAATCTAAATGGCCCGCCTGGCTAGCTAATAAGGTGTGTGTGGGCGATACGTGCGCTAACTTAGCACTTAGGGCTTCGGGCCTGATATCTCAGGTCAGAACTCAACATGCAGAAGGCGTTCGCACCTGTCCGCTGCTGTTCCCTATTTCCATCTATTGATCGACAGATGCCATGACCAATCGTGCTAGTCGAGCTCTCGCAGAGGACAATCTGCCAGGAGAGCCTCGAATGTATGATATTATCTCGAAACGAAGTAGCGTCCCTATCTCTACTCTGAATCATCGTATACATGGGCGACCATCGATCGAAGCTAGAGCTCAAAGCTAATTATATCTTAGGCCTCTAGAGGAAGAGGCTTTCATAAAGCATTTAACAATTGAGTGAGACTGCCGACTCTTTTCCTGTGACTTGTAGTAGACACTGAGGCATGTGGAAGGGTGCTAGAATTTAATAATATTGATATTTACAAGCCACTGAATACGAGATACGAACTCCTTCTCTACGGGTTTTTCAGATACACTCTCATTCCCGTGAAAAGGCTTGTAGCGCCCTTAAGATAAAAAGACATTGTTGTTCTTCGCTAGTCTTCTTCTGATGATGTATTGGGTGTAGATGTAGACAACAATTGTGTTTGCTTGTAATCTCCAGGTTCGCCTTGATGTATTTCTTCCGTGAGGGACGAATTGTCCGAAACCGTCACTCTGGCTTGCTTTGATGGCTGACTGGAATGTATGTTCTCATCCATGTTGTTTGCCCTCTTGCTTTTAGTCGCATTCTTGGTCACGTAATTCTGGAGTGATTCCATCTCACGGCGAACGTTATTGTATTCGAGTCCAAGAATGTCTCCAAGCGTATTGTGCGCCTTCTGGGGATGCATGTTGACACAGTGTTCGAGAGGCGATATGTTGGCAGGGTAGGTGTGTAGATGCGATCGTTCGATTCGTTCCCCCAAGTCATCGTAATCTCCCCAGATTTCGAAATCAGTGTAATCGTACGACTGCAGCAGTGATGCTAATCGAGATCCTATCATTGTATTAGCAAGGCAACGATACACCTCTCTGCGGACTTACTATGTCTCGGCTGCTTCAACTTCCAGAACATGGCAACAGTTTGAGGGAAATATTGGGGGGTCCTGCCATCAACTGCCGGCACGCTCCAGACTTGGTGAAATGCTCGGCTGGCCAAGCGGTTTCGATTCAGCGACAATAGTCCATCAATCCTTCGATCTATCCGCTTGATAGCGTTGTCTGTCCTCTTGATGGTATCGAGTAGGCTTTGGCGAACCGTCTCGATGTTTGATGTGAGCCGGTCAGCAATATCTTTCTGGTATTGGTATTGAGAATCAAATTGAGAGGTTAAGTGTGTGTCTAGGGTGGCAAGTTCGTCCTTTACGTAGCCGACGGTCGCCGGTGCGGAATCCCCTAGTACCGGGCGATGGGCCATCGCTGTATTCCTTTGTGTTGACATGGTAGGTGTGTGTAGAAAGTGATGTCGAGGATTTGCGTCGTCACAATTGAGAAGTGGGCAGCAGCGAGGTCTTGTTGGTCACTTCAGCCACAAAAGGCACTCAGGCCATACCAGCCACACCAGTCCCGCTAAGTCTCCTGCCTGATAATAATGGCTAACAATCGTCAGGAACTTCATCTTCTGGCACCAAGAGAAAATGCAAAGTTATGGATGATGGTAGTGATCCAGCCCGCTCCCATACTCGGGTGTCAAGTACATCTGACTTGAACAACAACACAAAGGCGCAGTACTCGGGTTCCCGGGACAACCGCCATCCCTGGCATTCCGCCACCCCCTCCCCCCCATTCTTCGTAGAATAGCTAATAACTTGATCAATACATACTCAA
>QYAO01000099.1:1191-62115 GCA_003988895.1 Hyphodiscus sp. D1413 | reverse complement strand
CTTAGGTTAGTTAGATAGAAACTAAACTAAGCTGTGTGTGTGTGTTTATATCCTTAGCGTGTTTAGCTAGCGTGACTGATTACCAAGCACCTTTTGACAATCTTTCCCAACAATGCGCCACACGATCATCCTTCCTCAGACCAAACCAGTACCTCAAATCTAGCCCAATACAACCACGATGCCAGCCCACTGTGCACCGTGTGACAGGCTGTTCAAAGGACAGACACAGCTAAATCAACATCTTCAAAACTCCTCTGCACACAAAAAACAGCAAGCGGCTCCTCTCGTCAAACCAGCAAGACCAGAGGCACCTGGGCCTCGTATTCACACAACGAAACGCGAACATGGCCAACCGCCAAGTACAACCATGTCGAGCCCTAGTACTCCCCAGACAGCTACGGTCAAGAACGTCCCTCAGGGTGTACCCTGGTCCGTGATTGCAAAGTCTGAATATTTCACAGTACTCAATGCGTTATCAAGCCATTGCCATACGCCGATGGAGCTCGAGGAGAACAGCTTTACTATACATCCGTTCAATTCGTTGGATTATGCCAATTCACGGAAATGCAAGCGCTGTAATAGTAGGTTGTCCCTGTTGCTTTTAGGCTTGAACTAAAATAGCATTGGCCAAGAAAAGAACGCGGTCGGTCGAGAGTGTCTCTTTCATCTATACAAGCGAAATAAAAGGGTACGTTTTATTGCACGGGGATCAATGTCGGGAAAACGCTTATATTTCGAAATTTTGCAGAACGAGCAGAGGCCATATAAATGTTGCAGTAATAAGGGAAGAGGCTGCAAGACCTCACCAACGCACGATTTCCAAATGCCTCTGCGCGCGATTCAACACCCAGACTTCCGAAAAACCCCACCAGCCTCCGCGGAACCGAAATCCCTTGCGGTGGTCCTTGACTGTGAAATGGCAGGGGTCGCTGGTGGAGCGAGCGAAGCCATTTTCCTTTGCGTTACCGACTATTGTACTGGCGCAGTACTCCTGAATCGATATGTGCGTCCCCGAGAACCTATAATCCAGATGCGGTCTTCGATTCACGGCATATCGAAAGGCAGACTTGAAAATGCGATTCGGCAAGGGGAGACGCTGTGGGGCTGGGAAGGAGCTCGGTCAGAGCTGTGGAAATATATTGACAGCAATACTATCATTGTCGGCCATGCATTAGAGCACGACTTGGATGCCTTGAGGATGATCCATCCTTGTATTGTGGATTCTGGGATCTTGTCGAGAAAAGCTGTTGGCATCCACCGCATTCGCTGGGGATTACAGACGCTCTGCTCTGAACTGGTTCATGTTGGAATCCGGGAGAATAAGGGCTCCATACACGATTGTTTGGAGGATGTCATGGCTACGAGAGAGGTTGTACTATTCTGTACCCAGAAAAAGGAGGCATTCCAGACCTGGGCTGAAGCCAAGAAAGCCGAGGAGCTCCGCTTAGAGAAGGAACGGGAGAGCAGACGGCAAGAGAAGCAATCCAGGAATGACGCAGTGAAGGCCACGGACTCAAATGACGAGAGTGAAGAGGTTCTGCATTGGTCTGATATCGCAGAGGATCTCGGATGGCCACATCCTGACACTGGATATGACCCTTGGTCAGATTAGTCGCGAGGCCGGCGCGAATATGCTTGGAGGGGTCCCTTTGAACTGAAGAAACAGGGCAATAGTTCTTGTTCCATAACTTACCAATTCTCCCTTCTGTTGTTCCGATTAGCATTTCTCGAACGAGACCAAGATCGAGAGAAAATTACACTCATAGAATCCATGTGCTTACTCCCATTCTGTAATCTTTGCCTCCATGAGCTTCCCACTCCTGCTCATGTGCTTACATTAAGTCACCGGCTTGTCATGCCTTGTGATGACCGTTCCCGTCATCATACCCACCAACCGGTGCGTCTCTTGCTTGCAATGATCGTGATTTATTCTGTCATCACTGATTCTCGCCGGACAATCACTGGGGTAAAAAAGTCCTGACTGAGTCTTCCTCAATTCGTTAGACGTCAATTGCATTTCTCATGTTGCGACATAATCACTGCATTCTCTTTACGGCAAACTTTACAAAATCTCTGACAAAGTCGCCTCCCTCCGCAATCAAGTCCATAAATTCAGCATGAAGAGAGAGTACTGCAGCATGAAGAGCCACGTACTGACAGACTATACTCCTCAACCTGCCAAGTCCGTCCTCCGAACCTGTACCCTCTTCCTCATATGCATACCTTGCAAGATGGACAATATCTGCAACATTTTTACTATCGAGTTGCAATACGCACAATGTCTTGTGTAGCTTGTATATGGCCAAGGCTTTCAACGCGTCGATCAGCCAGAGATCCCCTAACACATATAAGGAGGCGTGGGAAAGAAAGACATTAGAATAACTTCGGTTGGGTTCGAAATGTCCAGCTGGCTCGCAGGTGTGATCGTGAATGTTGCGCGGCGCGAGTAAGGGACATTGCAAAGAGTGGAAGTCAGTTGTTGATAGCCACGGTAACGTTCGTCTTGTTCGAGACACTGTAGTTGATTCTGGCCACGGTTCAGGCTCTGGCTCTGGCTCTGGCATGGACTCTAAAGGCTCCATTCCCCAAGAACCAAACCCTAATCCAGCGTCTTTCCCCTTTTTCTTTTCCTTTTTAGACTTTTTACCTGTTGTCGAACCCGTTTGCAGCTCATCAAGTTTGCTCTCGACAAGAGCGTCTGTTTCCCCCTTCTGCGGCCCTGCGACCTTACTCCACTCCCTAGTATCCGGTATTGAGTAGTCACCAGTATATGCAAATTGAACGAACCGCTCAAATGTCTCCTTACTGACTTCCTTCCATATTGTGCAACCGGCCTGGGCCTCGGATAGGTCACCCTTAATCAAGGTATGCAGTGGCTTAGAGAGCCGAGCAACTGCTTCTTCGTAGATTTGGAACTCTGTTGGGGAGCCATCAATTGTTTCGCCGACGATAAACTTAAAGAGACGTGAATTGATGATCCTGCGTCATTGCTATCAATGTTGGGTGCATGACAATTGGAACCTCCTGGAGCGCGGACATAATAAGTGCACGTTCTGCGACTATGTCCCTCATCAATGTCATCCCTCTTCTTTGCGGCCCTCGGCTCGTCTTGATGGCAGAGCTCCTAGGACTTACTCTGCGTGGGCAGCACTTATCCCATAGCTGGTTTGGCCTGACCGCCATGGCACAGGCGTTGGTACACTCTATCCTCGCAACAGCCCAGAGCACCCCTTTCCGTTGGACGAGGCTCAATGTTTCTGGCGTTGTGGTTTGTTGTTCATCTCTCGTTGCTTTTACAGCTAATCTTAACGAGAACAGGGAAGTTCAGCACTCGGGTTGATCCTTGTGCTATACATTTCATAACCAAAATGATGTCGAACATGTATGTCCTGCAAACTCTTGCATTTGGAGTCCTGTCGTTGTCGGTTAGTGCATGGGGAAATCTGTCTGAAGGCAAGCGAGTCCTGGAGCAATGCAACAATTATCGTGCGGTAGCATACTACGGAAACTGGTACCTGTAAGGTATTTATGATCTGCAGATGATGTTCGCTTTTCGTGGGCTAAAGTGTATTATACTTGACTTGTACTGTAACGTGCTGTAAAGATATGCTTTTATATCGCTTTCAAATTTACTCTCTTAATACCACGTTGTACTACTTGATAGTACTTTATAGAGCTTAGTACAAGTACTACTAGAATTTTTCGATGGTAGTGATACTATCTATTGTAAAGAAGCACCTATATGAAACATCTCTAACAAAAGCTTTTCAGCCTCTTCTTCATATCGACTTTGATCATCCATAATACTTTCATTGTCCACAATACTTTTATCATTCGAGCCTCCATTATCCGATGACTAGATCCACTCAGACCTTGAGCGGATTTTAGAGTGTAACAGTCAGGCAGATTTCTACGGCCTTGAAGGAATTGGGCGACTGCTCTTGGTAGGGCATCGTCGTCGTCGAAATCTAGAAAATCAAGTGTGCCCTGAAAGTTAGGTAGTGCCGCTAATCTTGTAGGTTTTGATCTATCGGCCAAGTCTTACAAGTGTCCTCTGTTTATCACGAATATATCATATAAGTTAGGTAGTTAGTTAATCAGGTCGGCACAGGGGAGAATGCAAAAGTGAATGCCCGCGGGCATTTCTGTCCTGCTGGAGTTCCTAATATACTAGCTAATCAAGCGTAATTACCATACAAATGCTCGGAATGTTAGTGATAAAACATTTGAATATGATCCTTTAAGTTACAAACTTACAGTACATGGTAGATTTTATCAGTAAGAAGTTTGAAGAGGACGTATCTGTGACTACTATTACTCGAGCCTTAGATAAACATAACATGACTTTGAAGGTAATGCGTCGTGTAGCTGAGCAACAGAAGCCTAAGCTCCGGCATTTCTACCAATACAGACTTGAGACGCTTGGGTGCCGATCGTATCATTTGGTATTTATCGACGAGTCTGGCTTCAATAAACCAGGCATGTACCAGCGTAAGGGATGGGCCCCAAAAGGAATCAGGCCTGTACAGAATGCTAAATTCCAACTTGGACTCAGACTGCAACTTCTTGCAGCATACACACAGAAGGGGGTAAAGCTATTCCGCTTCTTATACGGATCTGTAGACAAGCCTATTTAATACTAGTGATGAGACAAAGAAGGCGGCCGAAAAGTTCATTCGCGAAATGTTGGTCTCACCGGATAGTGTCATTACAGCTCTTTTTATATTCTCCTTTGGTGTCCCAATCCTCGCCATAATTTTTGAGCAGTTGCGGAAACTTCATCAATAGCAGTTTAGGCTGCTCCTGCAGAACTTGAGGCCCGTCGCCGATATTTTTAGCTAGGATCTATGCGAGTCTGCTTTCTCGGCATTAACTGGGTGGCTTAAGTATCATAACTTAAAAGCTATGTCTGTCTGACTGGCAGACACTACTTTTCGACGTTATCGCAAGTAATCTACGTGTTTCCTTCTGTCTAGGAATACACATCAGTCAAAGTCAGAAGCGGGTGCTCGACAACGCAGGACTTTATTCCTAACCACGAATTTCTACATATACGCTCAGGCACGAGAAGAGTGGAGTCAGAGTGGGTCTGCATTTGTCATCCTCTTGTGTTGGGAATTGACTAATTGATAGGAGTGAATTACGCAAGTGCGCTATGATAGCAGTGTTTGCAATATATTGATGGATGAGCAGGATCAGCTAATTCTTAGGGAAATAGCAAAACTTTTATACCCAGCCCAATTACGTAAGCATCCAATTTTCCGCTAAATCTCAACATCTTGCTTGCTATACGTCTGGATCCCCAAGCAGAAGAGTTGAAGCCCAAACTACGAAGACTTCGGCCTGCATCTCTTGAGGTGATCAATCTCATGGAAGCTGAGCCTGTCAAGGGTTTCTTCTTCCCTATAGGGAATGACGCAGCCGTCTCTTTGGAACCAAAGACTATCACTCAAGAAGAGTTAGGTAGGGAGTGTTACATCTGCATCGATGACTTCCAAGAAAGGGACCGCGTTAGAGTCACGACTAGTGATCATTGGTTCCATAAGACATACATTACTATTTGGCTGGGATTTGGCGACCATCGGTGTCCAAAATGCCAAATGATTATCGCGACCTAAAGAGTTTGGAATATCAAATTGTGCGGCTTGGATTGTGGCCCTCCGACAGCGAATCTAGTCAGCCTGCGTCTTGTCTATAGGTAGATTACTGTACATAGACAAACAAACATGGGCATTAGTAACCCTCTCTTACTGTGGAGCACTTCTCGTCCTTCTTGGGTGACATCTAGGATTTTACCAACTCCCATAGAGTTCCTTCATTCTCCATCTCAACCAGCTCGTTACCAGCCTCCTCAATATCCATCTTCCAAAGTTTGCTTCCATGTCTCATGAACCGCACGCCAGCCCCCAAGTATCGCGCCGCTGGAGGGGAAGTGGCCCTATAAAAGACGTGTGAATTTCGATTTCGTGGGAGTGGGAGTGGGAGTGGGAGTGGGAGTAGGATTGAGAGTAGGAGTAGGAGTGGCTGCTGTCGAGTAAGGTGTCATAGGTGTTGGGACCCGTGTATCAACTTCTCGGAGCTCGATTTGTATCGTGGAGGCGATGAAGCCAAGCAGAATCTGTAGATAGTTGCATAAATGAGGAGTAGTTGCTATCTCTATGTAGTGTTAATGAGCGAATTCGAGAAGAGATCGGAGTAGGCTTGAGAAGGAGGCAGGAGGGACAACAATTGGAATTTGCGCTAATAATGAAATCGGTTTGGTGCGGGTTGAATCTCGTCTTCGAGGTAAGCTATTTAGGCAAGCTTGTTCCCTGTCGTACGGTAGCAGCCACAAGTGTGGAAGTTGAGCCGCTTAAAAGAGTTTATCTATAAGAAAATTAGTGACACGCAATTCACCTTCTGCTGCGTGACAAGGTATAGGCAGCTCAATATTAGAATCGTTAGTAACCCAAGTGAAGGGCATGTACAACTCATACTAGTTCGTTTCCTTCCTTGGAAACAGAAACTGAAGTACTCTGGTACTATAAAACGAGGCAAAGGTATACACTTTGCGGATTTTGAATATGTTCGATCTTGGTGTTCTCTACTTGGTTGAAGGTACCAACACTGGTCGATCGTACAATGCGATCACTCTAACAGTTGGTTTTCATCGATGATTTGGCAGCCTGTAGATATATTTTGAAGCTATACCTGGCATAGATTATGCAAATCAAAAGTATACTACTATTTCTTGTGTATTGCTTTGCCTTACTTAATCATACATACCTTCTTTGAGTCTTGCTGATTTGGAGTTAATTCGTCGAAATCGAGTATGTGCTTGATGGAGTCCATTTTGTATGATGGGTTGAAATGAGATAGTATTACTATATAAAATATAAGGGAATACTATCTTGGCCCAATTTGCTGGCTAGCCCTTTTTCCGACCTCGACCGGAGGGAGAAGTGAGTGCCCATAAGCGAGCCGACGATTATCCTTATAGAGAGGTTTGACTGTACTGTAATGACAAAAATCAACTAACTAGAATATTTCTAGTGCTGATTAAAAATTGAAGAGTTTATGAAGAGGAAGCCGATTTCAATAGTGACTGTAGTTATTTAATAAGAGTGGTAACTTATTTTGGGTGACTCCGAGTCGGACCGTCAACTTCAAAGACTTTTTCATATTTCTATTTATCAATTGCGAGAATCGTCGTCCAAATCCCATCCTGGTGATTAAAAAGTATACTCAGCCATCATAACTTGATATAATCCATCTCTTCCCTCAGTCATCTCCCAATACCAGACCAACATCAAGAACCGATAAGAGAAATATCTAGAGCGCCTATAACTTTGAAACTAATTTACCTGATTCTATATTAAACGCATCTGCTTGACCCCATAATTATGACTATAAGCTCAGTAATAAACGAAATATATATTTGACTCTATGAGAAGCGTAAGCAGAGAGTATAAGTCTTTGTATACTAATAGCGACTATGTCTTAAATCTTAATAACAGTTACGTCGATTCGACGTATAACAACTACTATGATGCTGTGGCTAATCCTAATACCTCTGTCGACCCAGCAAAAGCACAAGAAGACTTGAAGGCCCTTCTAGAAGGTGCTATCGAAGATGAAGATGATATTGCTGCTCCAATACGACCAAGGATGAAGAATCAAGTTGTAGAAGCGACTAGCTTAGTGAGTGTTCACCCAAAAAAGAGTGCGATTACACTTAATGATGTGGATGGAAACGAAGAGGATGGGAGTATTGAGGGTATCAAAGTTAAACTTCTCCCCCACCAAGTCGAGGGTTTGAAATGGATGAGAGGCCGCGAGCTTGGCACTGGAAAGAAAGGAAGGGTGCCCTATGGCGGTATTCTTGCCGATGATATGGGACTTGACAAGACCTTATAATCAATATCACTTATCATGACAAACCCAAAGCCTGTAGAGGAAGATGAGGAGTTTGATAGACTTAAACCGGCCGCTGTTATAAACAAGACTACACTTGTTGTTGCTCCATTGGCTCTTATTCGACAATGGGAATTGGAAATCAAAGAAAGGGTCGAAAGTTCATATGAACTCAAAGTTTACATCCATCATGGTTGTCGCCGTACAAAGCGGTTTCAAGATCTAAATAATTACGATGTGGTTATTACAACCTACCAAGTTTTGGTGTCGGAGCTTGGTAGCTCTTCTAGCGGTGTCAAGGTTGGATGCTTGGGGCTTTATTGGTATCGAGTAATTCTTGATGAAGCTCATACAATCAAGAATCGTAATTCTAAGGCGGCACAAGCTTGCTATAATCTTCAAAGCGAGTACAGATGGTGCTTGACCGGTACCCCGATGCAGAACAGCTTAAGCGAGCTGCAGAGTCTCATCAAATTCTTGTGTATTAAGCCTTATGATGACCCACGAGAGTGGAAGGCCCAAATTGAACGTCCAATAAAGCAGGGTTGTGGAGATGTCGCTATCAAGCGTCTTCAGACTTACTTGAAGATCTTCATGAAGCGTCGTATGAAGGAAATCCTTAAGAAGAATGGGGCTCTTAAACCTAATAGACAGCCTTTAGCTATAGGGTCTTTAAATACTACTGGCTTCAGAGTTACTAAACGGAAGATTAAGAAGGTGTCTGCCGAATTTTTACCTGAGGAACGTAAACTTTATGAGTATCTTGAGCGGCATGCCAACGTAAGCTTAGAACAAATGATGAGAGGCGAGAAAGTCAGCTATGCAAGTGCTTTGGTATTGCTTCTATGTCTTCGACAAGCTTGTAATCACCCCTAGCTTGTGGTTGATAAACTTATAAAGGACGGTGAGGCACTCTTAGCCAAGAAAACTAGCACGAAGGCTGAAGTAGTAACTGATATTGACGAGCTGGTTGAAATGTTTGGAAATCTTAGCGTCGAATTGGAGAAGTGCGAGGTATACTAGCTTGAACTTTCAGAGGTAATCTCTGAAGGTGCTACTCGATGTTTAGATTGCGAGGTGAACTTGAGGGATAAATCAAGCAAAGTCAAAATGAACAAATGCCGTCGTGATCAAGCTTATATTGGGGGCAGTAAAGATGATACTGATGAAGGCGAATGGGTGGTTCCTAAGAAAGACTATGGAGCTCTAAGACTTGGGAAGCGACTTCGAAAGGCTGGTGGATCAAAAAACACCGATGATGGGGGCGACGACAAGGCGTGCTTTAATCCTCAAAACCCATCCCAGCCCCGGTCCCAGACTGCTAAAATAGAAGACGAGCAAGACTCGGAAAAGAACTCCGAGTTCGGATTAGAAACCAATGACGAGACTCGATCATCTAACGATGAGGAAGCACACCTCGGAACTATCGCCACCTCTACAAAGATCAACTGCTTGCTCAAAATTCTCAGTAAAGAAGCTTCTCAGTATAAGTTCATCGTCTTCTCGCAGTTTACGTCCATGTTAGATATTATCCAACCTTTCCTTCGTCAAGAAGGATATAAGTTCACATGTTACGATGGCCATATGAATAACGACCTGCGAGAAGCCAGTCTGAGCAGGCTCCGTAACAACAGAAGCTATAGGGTCCTCCTTTGTAGTTTAAAGTACAGATCTCTTGGTCTCAATCTCACTGCAGCCACTCGTGTTGTCATTCTCGAGCCTTTCTGGAACCCAGTGAGTTCCTATCTGACATTTGTTTTCAATCAAAATCTAACAACTCCAGTTCGTGGAAGAACAAGCTATTGACTGCGTATACCGCCTCACCCAGACGATTGACGTAATAGTCTACAAAATCACCATCAAAGACTCCGTCGAAGAGCGAATTCTTGATCTCCAACAGAAGAAACGTGAGCTTGTGAATCACACTATTCAAGGTGAAATGAGTAGTGCTAGAAAGCTGGGAATGAAGGAGGTCTTGCAGCTCTTCAGAAGAGATACTGAGTAAAAGGCGAAATGCGTATCGCTAATTTTGTTAGATAACTTTTTTATGCGAGCTCCACCTGTACTGATACTTGTGGCTGTGCGCCCTTGCCTAACTGTACCTCAAGGTGCCGATCGGTGGATCTGGGATTCGCCATTGTCCTAGGCACAGAAATGGAGGGTTTGTCTATTCTTTGGACCCCGCGGGGGCTACAACCCAGCGCTAGCAATTTCATCATCTTCAAACAATTTAGAAGTAACCATATCCTGAATCATCGCGTGTTGCGAGTCTGTGAGGTACGGCGCCATTCTATGGAGTTGACGCTGTCATCAACATAGGCTGTACAGGACACATTTGCTATCAGGCTTATCAATCTTTAGCCTCAACTGAGTTATTAAGTAGGGGAATAATCTGCTAGTCTATAATTAACATTGGCAGACACTGTACAGTATAAATTAAGTAAACTAATGCAAGTAGAGGATCTCTCAACCGCTCCCGATGATATAGTGAATTGTAACGAGGCTTATTGTATATAACTCCCGAGTCCATATATGATGAAAATAACTGCGTTGCTCCCTTAGACTACTTGAAAGTCGACTTTTGATGTATATTCCTAGAACTAGAGAGGCTAAAATAAAATGGCAATATCATAGAGAGGCACGTCTTTCCTGTTCCTCTTCGTTGTTGCTCGCTGAACCGCTAAAATTCCTCAAGTGTCCTAGCGGGAAGTGAAGATAAGTTTGATGTTACTACTATTTCGAAAAAGTACCTGGTTCCCTCGCAGTCTATGTATACAAATCCCCTTGACTATAATTCCTGATCAGGCGTTTCATCGTTCCATTCGACTCTGGTATGTGCTAGATGAGGTTCCGAGAGTTTTCTGACGGTTTGTCGGTTAAATTTGATTAGGTTAGATTGGTTAATAGATCTATAAGCGAAGTACTCAGTGACAGCCTCATGAAGCTCTTTATATATCTTCTCTAGTCTAGGGAAGAGAGTCTTCAACAGGTCATACTTCTCTTTCTTTTGTATCAGATGTGTTCCAGCCTCTCCTCCCTCTCCCCCCTCTCCCACCTTCTCATCTTTTTTCAAACGTCCCTGTACTAGATCTCTACTATCAAACAGAGCCAGCAGACTGTTTTGTTGTAAGCACGTATCGTTACCCGACCAATCTTGCGGTAAAGGTAATGTAAGCGAACTGGGGTTTGGCTCCATTTTTTGAAGTCGTACGTAATGTAAATTTTTTGGAAGGTAGATGCATACGGCAGGTACTACTTGAATTCTTAGTAGCAAAGTCGAATGCGGGTTTTATATTTCGCTTTTCAAAATGGCAATACTGTACAGTATACAATGCTATCTTGAGCTGCCTCTGTCGCTACGGCTGCCTCAGGATGAACGCCTAAATCCAAACTCGCACTATGTCACCTGAGCTGTCCGAAGAATAACACGGTGAATAAGGTTAGATCAAACATCGAACATCGAGCGAGTGAGACTCGGTCTCGAATCTTTCCTCCAAGCTAGAGTATCAGCTGGCAAGTATTCGTCAATGTCTAATTATACGAAGTAGCAGTATAACAAAACCCCCACTTACCCCATGGCTCTAGACCTGCTTTAACTGCTTGAGCAAACTCAGGGTCAATCGCGACCCCGTACGAACCTTCTATAGTTAGAGGAAAGTCATAGAGGACTTAAGGCTGGCCTATAACAGAATTTGGTCGATTGGGTTGTTTTCGAATCTTATATATATTCTATAAGTCTTTATAGACAAAGGCAGACTCTTATATGATTAGTATAAAGAATCAAGATAGTAAGTATAGTAATTTGATCTGAAAGAGTATCCTTATTCAACCTTATATTGTAAAGGAATAGGGTAGATGCCTTCTTATATACGATAAACACGTCTTGTCCATACCACTAGGTATAGAGAGAGTAAAAATAGGAAGAAAGAGTCTGTTATTTCTAAGTGGTTGAAGGACCGGTATATCTACTTACCCCAGATCGGCACAAGTATAATCCGCTTCCCACATACTCGTACCCAGTACGTGACAAAACCCACTTTCCCTCCTACCATATAGGTAGCGCGCGCCTTCGGCACGCATACGCCTTCGGGAAACAATGAATACAGCGAAATGCTTTAAGGTCCTTTTTGCCCAATCCCAAAGTGATATATCTTCGGTTCGTAGGGGAAGAAGTCCTAAGTAAGGATTAGTAGGGTTGATCGTACGAAGAGATAACTTACCCTCTATCGATAAAGTTGTGATTTTTGAAGGCCCGACCACTATGATTAAATTCATTGATTTACTATACTTATACCATAGTACTAGTAGTCACAAAGCCGAAATCCAGGATTGTCTTATATCATATAAGCTAAAGCAAAGTATACTTCGATAATAAGAGGTGTTTCTTTGCCTCGATCGGATCATATAATATATAGAATAAAACCTTTCTCTACAACTATTGGGATCACAGGGTGAGTATATGTGAGGCGCTGACAGAGAGGCGGCGGGGAACCTTTTCTAAATTAGGAATAGCCGCGGGGAAAAGTTTGGCAAGTCGCGCACATAAAAGGGGCAATGTCGCAGACCTGGGGATCCTCCATCTATTAGATTCTTTATTTTGTAGGGTCTATTCTAGTTGTTCCTATTATCGTATCACACTATCATTCTGTGCCTCACAGTATACTTGATTGAGTGCGTTCTGGTTTGGTGGTTGGTATGATACTACGGAGGGGTAAGTTACTACGATATATATATCCCCCTTTGTCTCGGCTACGGAACCAATCGCCCCTTCTAGGGTTATCCCCTTCTCATAAGAGGGTTCCATAGAATGCTTCTAACAAGAACAATAATAAGAAACTGTCGTACGATTAAATGAGAAAACAGGCCTTGAACGCTAACGTAAATCCAAATAATATAACGAGAATAAGCATTAATTATAGTATAGATCTCAAAGCCAAATAGGGAAAGCTTTTCATGACCATCGATAGACCAAATATAATCAGGAACAATAAACTCTCCCTTTCTTCGATTTTTATCTACCATATAAAGCTCTAACCCCCCTTTTGGATCAAGTCATTTAACCATTGAAAATAAACTCTCCCTAAAATGAAGTTAGTTAATATCTAAGATAATATTATATAGAGAAGACCTTATTATTGAGATCCCTTTTTGTCGAAACCATGAGTCTAATAGTCCTCGACCATATCCCTTAATTACTCTAGAATCAAGTTCTTTCTGGACAACAAGTATCATACGATATTTCTATCACTATATGATTATTACAATAGGATAGCAATCTATAATCATAGTTCTAGAGTACAGTATTATGGACCTGGTTCTGTGAAATAATCCCCCATTCACGAAGTCGGTCTCGTACTATTCGAGCTAAAATACTCCGACCTAGGCGGGTACTTAGTCAAGAGGCGATTTTTGACTGAGTCAGATGATTATTATTAATCCAAGCCTCAATATCAGGTCGATATTGAGAGAAACACGTGGATTTGGCATTATGGGCGTACGAAGTAAAAAGGTAGTTATCGTCCTCCGGATGAGGAGCCAGAAAAAAAGGCAGCATATCAAGAAGCTTGTAAAGTTATGAAGGATAATTGCATAGACTTGGGACTGATCTATAGATATCCAAACCCAAAAAAGTTGATTGATCTAGGCATCAAGATCGGGGCTGCTGAGCATTTTGTATATGATATCGACCAATGGAGCAATGTCGAAAACAGGTCAGAACAGAGGAATATTTAGAATAAGATAGTGGTAGGGTTGGATTGGTCTCATACAGTAACGTCTATCACTGCGTACCAGAAAACACTGCGTGCCGGAAAAAATCATAGGTACTTTAACTTTAAGAATTTAAAAATCCATATATATCTTAATATCCTTTAAAATAATTTGAAAATTACCTTCTATAGCCACTCCCGAATCTTTCGACCTCTCTTACTAAGAAATTATATTCTTGTCGTCGCCGTCGCGTCTGATTTGCAAAATAGTGAAATTCGCAAACAAAATGTAACTTCAACAGAAACATTGTTCAAAATAACTAGTCCACTGGTCTTGCAGATCGAAATAAAGTGCATCATAGGTCGCACGCCTTTCCTCATCAGATAGACATTCATACGCTTCCCGAATCTGAGTCAAAAGACGCAAGGTTAATTAGGATCTTGTCTGGTCATCGTAACAAGCTCAAAGGCCACCCTTAAGATGGACATCTGAAGACTAACCTTGCGAAAATCATGAGCGTCAATAGACATTCCCGCCTTTTTGTCAGGGTGATGCTTTTTCGCCAATTTAGAAAAGGCTTGTTTGACATCTCGAAAGCTTGCTTATTGTGGGTCAGTATAATAATCCGATATTCTAGGTTCCAATGGATTGAGTGGGTCCATCTGAGTTTAGATAACCTTCTATTCGGGTTGAGGACATCAATTATTAAGCATGATATGAGCTGCCAGGTGCTTTCTGATCGTCGCCGCCGTTTCAAAATAGCGGTGAATTCGCAGGGCAAACGCAAATTGCGAAACAGGCGAATGAGCGCTCACCGAACATTCAAGAACGTGTATTGATATCATTGGCTCTCAAGAACATGTCTTTTAACTTCACCGTCCCTGGTTGGACACACCATCGTGCAAATTTGGCAGGATTGATGCCGTAACTTATATCGGTTCTAGATTCGCCTGCGAGAAGTCTTTCTCCTTTGAAGTGCGCGTGCGGCCCTCCTCTTTGTTGATTAACTCATGTGCTCTGCATCATCCTGCTCTTTATTCTTGCTTACAGATCTCTGTCTGACTCCACCTCCGATGGTGCCCCAACGTTGCACCATGATCATCAAAACCGGGTTGAAAAAGAGCGCGTTCAGGATACTGAAAGAGGAAGTCGTTTATGTCAATCCGTGTCAACTCCCTAGTAATCTTGATATGTTTGTGCAGGAGGACATATCCGCGCTGGAATTGTGCCTGTGCGACTACCGGGGTGAGAGCAAAACAAACGTCTGCATCCTGTTTTATATAGTGGGATGGATGCCTGGCCGGTTCGTCGCGTGAGGAATAAGACGAAACCCCTCCTAAATTAGCGTCTTATCGTTAAAACACGTGATTCTAACATGTTGTCGGGAAATAACACAAGCTGCGTCAACACTAGCGGCTACAATATACTATCGAGCGAGCTACGGGCATCTGCTAGCTATGAGAACGCTTCCGTCGCCACAGGTGACACCCCGACAGAGCTTCACGAGCAGCAGCTCGCCTCTGACTCCGCCGCCAACCAGCGAGAAACCATCAAAGGTCGTCCAGAGCATCATCACAGAGATCAGGGCGCGGCAGGGTGGTTACAGCAGTTCAACAGAACCTTGGTCCGGGTATCCGTTGAATGAGGACCAGTACGGAGAGCTCCTGCGCCAAATTCAGAGCGACGAGACCCTCTTGGGCTACATGAGGCAGAAACTTCGGTACGAATGCAATTACGTCGGTGCTGCTAACTTATGCTGATATATCCATAGACACGACTACATCCAATCTACGGGTCGGCTCGTCTTTCGAATGCCTACGAAGCTACATGAAGAGGTCATATCCAGTGTAGTCAAGGAGCTGCAGCGTCAACTGAGAAGCCTGGAAGGTGGGCGAAACCCATCGGCCGACTTTGCACAGGCGGTAGACGCGCGCGGCTCTCCAACCCTCACCTTCTCTGACCCCGGATATGGCAGACACGACCCTGATGCGCAATTTCAGCATCTGGGCGCGAAGTATCCCGGAGTAGTTATAGAGATTTCATATGCGCAGAAGCGGAAAGACTTGGCCATCATAGCTGAGGATTATATCCTTGGATCTGACGGCGATATTCGTGTTGTTATTGGCATAGATATCGAATACCGTGGTAGCAAGAAGGCTACATTATCAGTCTGGCGACCTAGTGTCGTGCGAAATGAAGTAGGAGAGGCGGAATTGGTCGCCGAGCAGACGGTGGTGGATCAGGTATGTCCACAATAGTGGATTGTCATCCGCCATGACTTACTAACGTTGGCAGACAATCCGCGATGGAAATGGCAATGCGAATAACGGCGATGACGCAGGCCTCTACCTTCAACTACAAGATTTTGCAACGGAGGAACTGATAGGCTCGAACGAGCTTGATGACCTCATTAGCATTCCAGCGAACAGACTTTGTGCATATCTCGATGTGGCCGAACAGAATATGGCTACACAGAATCAAGGCGCCACCAGAACTACAAAGCCGTGGGTTAGGAAGAGGCGGCGGCAGAGAACGCCGCCAGAGGAGCTAGATGATGACCGGGAGGCATGTAACGACGCAGGGAAGCAGTAGAGGGTCACGTGTAGGGGCATATGGGAGTGCGTATCAGTGAATCTATTGCTCTGATCCTATAGGTCTGGTACGAAGGAAACAAGAAATATGACCTCTGCCCTTATATACATATCCGAACCTGGTCCGAACCCAACTAGTATAGGTCTTACTGCTGGTCAGATTCCCACACTCGCTTCCTCTCGGCCGATGCCCCTTTAGCACGTGATATCACCATGTGACCTAACCAATCCGGTTCCTGGGAATCCATCAGTGGCTCCAAAGTGGTTCCGACGTCACACCTAAAGAACAGACCTGTATGAATAATCTGACATTCAGAATGGAGATAATCCAGCCCTTGTAATATGAAGTCGACATATACTTTAAGAAGCTGAGGCGGAATACTATCACCGACGAGACGGTGTTGGAATTGACTCAAAGGTTCTCGCATAGCCTTAAAAACTAAACATAGGTGAGTAGCTCCAGTGGGGCCAATGGCTATGAAATCATCAATCGCAGCCCTGACAAATGCAAAGCCAGTGAGAGTAGAGTCCCTTATGAGGCTTTTGTTGATTTCAAGTTCGTGCAGAGTCATATCACCATAGTCAGGATTAGACGTAGTAATTTTAAGAGTCACATGCTGGAAAGGCATCCTTCACAAAGATTATGGGTTAGCACTTGATCTGAGTCCGAGCAAACCTTACCTCTCTAGATCCTCCGCAAGCCATACAGTAGAAGCTGCGCCCCATCCCAGCTTTGTTAGGATCTTATATCGATTCTGGAGAACTTCTCCAGGGTTTGCAGGGTAGTAGAATTCGGGTCGATAGCCGGGGACTCGCTCCTCTTCGACTAGGACGCCAGGAGGTAGAATTCTTGGGGCTCGAGAAGAGCTCATCATCGGACTTGATGCAACGTATGGCAGATTTGCGTAAAGTGGCCGAACGTATCGACAAATCTTTTTGCGTACAATCATTGTTTGTGCGATGTCTTGATAATGAAGATGGATGTCGAAACACGAAGGAGCTGTCACGCGCGGCTACCGCTGTCCTTATGGAACGCGCTAAGGTAAGCCACGTTTTAGCCAAATGTGGCTGGAAACCCGGGACAGGGGATACGTTCTATTTTCACTAAGAACCCAAATCATTGTTGTCGACATTGAATGATACATTATAGGTACTAGTCCAGCGACTAAGAGCTATTCTTGTCTATATACTTTGTTTCCAATCTTGCCAGTCTTACTTTTTTATCACGCCACGAAGCCTTTGCCAATAAAGACACCGCCGGTCATCGAATCAAGTTTGATGTTGTGTAGATCGTAGACCTTGTATCGGCCAGCAGTTGGCGCTTGAGTGTGGCTATTGATTTGGGACCACGGTCCAATAGCCCAGATGCCACTACAGGAGCTTATGTTGGTTCCAAAATATCATTACGCGACTGAGTTACCGCTGTTGAAACCAAGATGGGCGACCTGGTATGCAAGCTTCTCAAATTAGAGTACTTCTGAATTTATCAGAATGATAAGAACGAATTGCTCTATAAGCAGGTATATATAGTGTGTTATTCTCCCATGATCCCCTAGCCGTTAAACAATTCATTATCTATTACATCTCTATAGGATTTCCTCTTAATCATGAGTGGCTCGAAGGCAACGAAGGCAATCGCTTGGGCGCTTAGAGGCACCAAAGCCGACGTGAGAAGTGTTCTTGAGAGGGTTCAAAGAGGCATCAACGCTGTTCCCGAACTGGCCCAGAAGGTTGAGAAGGGAGAGATCATATAACTATTGTCCTCATCTCAACCTATGCTTTTGAGAGCAATGTCTAATATTGTTGCTTTATGCAGTGGAGACCCTCACGTCACTAAGCGCAAAGACGGGTCCACGGATCCGCTACATGTCTCTGGCTTACTAGGCAAGGGGAACCTAAAGCGATCTAATCGTGCTACCTCCTTCCACTACTACATTGAGACTGGTGAACTGGTGTTTTCCGACAAGAGTTACCCGACTTTGAGGCTTGTAGAGAATGCGGATGGGGTGGATAAAATTCCCGTACATCAGAAAGCGAGCGATTGGGTGTGGGACGAAACGTATCACAGATATAGGTACTATGACGGCCAGAATTGGGTCTGGCAAGAGGGAGGAGAGGGGAGCGGCTCCTAGAGCAACTGACCCTGGATCACAATTGTTTGGGATTCGAGGGGAGACAATGACCGGTATGTTTTAAGCCACAAGGACGGGGACGCAATGGGCAGGCACAGCAAGTATTGGTGATGATCATTATCTAAATATATCATGGTTTTTCTGTGAAGAAGCAGATGCCGATCCTCCAGGAGATGTCACCTAATCGGAAGCAGAAGTATCTCCATTTCAGTGCATCATGCATTGGCGGACATCCTTACCAGCATTTCACTGATTCCATAGGCTATCAAGCTCAAACATCGGCTAATCGCCACACAAGTGTTGTGTCGGTTCGCGAGGTGTTAACTTACTCTGAAGGACTCCCGATATGGCCAAGGCGCTCCCTATTCCAGCCTCTTCTGCATTCGAAGGAAGAGTAATGTATATATGGCGCAATAACCACCAATAAACCCCGAATCCAAAGAGAGATGGTTGCACTAACGTGTTCGTGATACATAAAGGCGCTCGAAAATGTGAGTCAGCCATTGAGCCTAGCCACCAATCCAGGCCATATGCTCTTTGCCGTAGATCACTGTGCCAAATGCTATAGATGACTCTGTCACATGCCATTAATAGCACTGTCACTTGTCATAGATAACTTCGCCAGCTGCTATACCAGTCCTTCACATCTTCTACAACGATGGCAGTATAGGTCAAGCTGAGGTTTAGATTCCAGGAACAGGCCGACGAAGATCTGGATGTGATTGTAGCATATGCGAAAGATCCCGGCGCTGTTCAAGATGCGTTGTGTGAAGCAGTTTGTCAAGTCGCACTTCTACCTAGCGAGTTCAAGCTGCTCAGCATTATAAGTACCTTTCGTTCTGCTCTACAGAGACCTTGGGAGGGATATAAACCTTTGCGAGGCGTACTCGAAGCCTGTTGACAGAAAAAATACAGGCATCATACCGAACGTCTTTTTCACGAATATTCACAGGAGGGAGGAGTCGTAGTACTTAGTCTCGTTGCAAAACACCAAAACAAGCTGATCGATGAAATAGACGCGCTCCCGAAAGCAGAGTCGATCAAACTCGCCGAGCTCGTCAAACGCATACCAAAGAAGGCCGCCATACAAGAATTCATAGAGTGCTACCAGGTGCTTTCTCTCATTCAGTAGCAAGTAGTTATACCCATGCTCTCTAGTTCTTCTGCTAACGCTCCTGACAGGGAGCTCCATTCGTAATCCACCTCCTGCTTTCACGAGGCCTCGAGTCCGCAGTAAGCCATCTGCTACATTGTCAAGCTATCACTAACAGTGGATCAGAATCAAAGAAGCGACTTCATGCTACGCCTGATTCACGATCCTCGAGTCCCCAACCCCCGGAGCTCGATACACAAGATATCGTTCAAGAGAAGAAGAGACGGACATCAATTTCGACGGCTGAGAAGAAAAATGCGCTTGGAGTTGGCCTAGAATTACCATCCTTTGAGGCTGGTCTCTTATCGGCGCGTCAACCATAGACGTACTTGACACCTGCTCGGCGAGCACCTTCGAATAATCAAAGCCATACTCGACTCCCAGACTACGCCGCACTAGATTCCAGCGTATCCACCTCTCAGCGTCCCGAGATAGAACAGCAACTATCATCACACAAAGAAGGACAATGGAGCGTAACAGAAGAGCAGTTCACACGGCCACCGATGATGGATGAAGCATGGGATTTCACTGAGTCGTTTATGGAAGGTCGACCTCTCGAATTTCCCCAAGCAATTCAGGTAACAGACCAGGAAGGACAATGGAGCTCGTCGCAAGGACAGGCCATACAGCTGGAGATGATACACGATAAATGGGTTTTCGCGGAACCGTTCTTAAGTGGTCGACCTCTCGAATCTGCTCCCCAGGAGGTATATCTAACGGATGATAAAGGACGATTCACACAGCTACAGATCATAAACGACAGATGGGATCTCACAGAGTCGTTCTTGGATGGTCGACCTCTCGAATTTCCTCAGGAGATATCGACAACACAAAAGGGAGGATAGTGGAGTCTAGTATAATGGCAGTTTATAGAGAAGCGTTGTAGTACTAGCATCATGGGATGAGCGGAGCGATCATATAGTAGAGGTGGCCAATATTAATCCAGATTGATAATTATTACTGCTATACCATGCTCCAACTGAATTGTCTTCTCATTCTCTACCATGTGTGCCTGTCCTTTCTCGTAATCGGTCCTCCCACTGACCCTGAATTTACCCCTGATAAGAAAGACGATACATTTCTCCACTGTTAAGTATACATCTCTAGCGCCATTCAGACTTTGATGATAGACAGCATTCCCTCCTTCAATCTGCATATGATTAGCAAGATGTCGCTACACCTAATCTGTTACTTACATGATCCTTTACATCCTTCAGAAGCTGAGCCTCTTGTCCAGGTTCGTTCGCCCAGATCTTCCTGTTCAGTTCCCATTGGTTTTCAGGGAGAAATGAGGCTATGACAGGCATCTGGAGCAGCTGTGTTTGACACTGCGAGCGTCCGAAAGTAAATAAGCCGCGTGATGTTGAGATGCTGTGGATCTTCAGCAAGAGCAGCAACCGCTGTTCCCTGAACTGAAGGACGGTATACTGAGACAGAACCTGTTGTGTATTACCTGACAATACAAAATGCAATGCTGTTAAAAACTTTGAGAGAGTTGATTGGGCTGCCGAGATATCGTGCTAGCGTTACCGTTTGCCCCTCAAAAGTTTTGCTTAAGCAGCCGATCGACTTTGAGTCTGTTATATATCCTTCGGGCACGCAAAGACAAGGCTGAAACCTTGATCTCATTTCGCAGGCAAGCGGACTGAATAACTTAAGAAGAAAGTTGTGACTGGAGCCACATCTTCCATTGATGCCAAATCATCCTTGCGAAAAGCCGCCGCAATGCAGAGAGCAGACCACGAGATCGCGAGAGCGGTGGAAAGGAGCAACAGAAGTTCTGGATGAAAACACTAGCATAGTAAGGGATTGTTTCTTCCGCTGAGTGAGAGGCTGAGATATCTAAGGCGAAGCGCAGGACAACTGAAACACATCCTCTTCCTCGTTGCTCGAACGCTCTCTTTGACTACCCACTCGGACTACCCACTCGAGTACTCTAAGAAGATAACTTGAAGGGACGATTTATAAATACGACAGGATATCCTTTATCGGTTGAAGAGAGGCCTCGATAATCACATCCAAGCGAAGGAAGGGAGGATAGAGGAAAGGAAGATGCAGGAGATTATGTGTCTTTTCGATCAACCATCAACATTGGGATACCTGCAATGAGGCTTGGGACTAGGTCGATCTGCCGCCATGCTGGTGCGTTCCAAGTGGCAATGTCAATGGAATGTCACATAGGAACAACAGTAATGCCGAAGATGGCAGTGGTTTGGTAGGCTTTTCTTCTACTTTACTTTCGCTGTATCACTGAGCAGTATAATTTGATGCTTGTTCTACCATGTATATTTTGTTCTGCTACATGGTGCTGTGTTTCGCTTCTTACGCCGAAGGCGTGCACAATAACAAGTCGCTCCTATCTCAGGGCTCGAAGATTTAGACCTGGTGTCTTGAACGCATTAGATCCAGGTGATTCGTGGGCAAGGCGATCTTGTCTCATCTACATCTGCTGTGACCAATTCATTTCTAGTAATGTCTCTACTCTGAGTCTTCCCAGGTACCCGAGAGTGTCGTTCGTGGCAAGAAGTAGAATTATCACTGGTAAGTGCCATATTTGTCTCTGGTCAGAGCCACAGTTGTCACTGGCAAGTGGCAGAGTTACACAATGCCAGTCGTCCCAGATGGCTCTGTACTCCTAGAAATCGATCAGTAGCGCTTGGAGACATGCAAGGTAATTTGGTAGTTCGGCACCTGGATCTTGTATAAATTACAGGGTTTATCAAACTAACACGCCAATAGTGTTCATCGTGCCTTTATATAGGTCTGTACCTCCTGGGAACGACGCCCAGTTCTGCTGTACAGATTCGTTGCCTTCTTTCTATATTCGGTTGATTCCCTCTCTAGAACGAGGCAAGGAACGATGGCCTCTCCCCCAGCATATGAACCGACTCCTCCTCCCCTTGGCGCGAGTTTGCTCGACACTGATCCGCCAGCCGCTCATCTACAAACCTATTCGACGGTCAGTCCCACCTACTGGTGGGAGGAGGCAGCTGTAAACGTCGTCAAAACCTCACACGACTTCGATGATATCAAACTCATCATCAGATTGACTCCTGGTCTCGACCCTACTACTGTTGCTACCGTGCTCTCCAGCCGACACAGGGGTTGGTTAGACACCTTTTTGATTATCCTCTGCTAAGATAAAGCTATTAAGAAGCCTCCTTGCGACTCTCTACACTCTACAGCGACGGCCATCGTGGCCATCATCAACCAGAGACCGTCCACGCCTGCTCTAGGATGGAACGGGTACTGGATCCTTTCGGCTCTGCCTACTTCAACAGATATTCCTACCCTTGCCGAGAAATTCGATGTACAGATTCACTCATTGTTCTGCGCGTTCGCATTCGAGGACTGGGTGGCATGGTGCTATGGCTATCAGAATAATGCCATCTCGGAGTTCCTCGACACGGTATTTAACTTCCGTAATGACCTTGCTCAGCTCGCTCGACAAGACGCCGCAGTGGCTGACGCATTACTGTCGCTTCAAAAGGCAAATTTTCTAACGGCTTCATAAAAATGTATCTCTTACTGATATCTATATAGGCGTTACCATCTCAGCAGCCTCTGCCATGTTGGATAGGCACGACTGCGATAGCTTTTGATACTTCGTCTGGCCCCTCCGAAGCGCTTTGCTTTCTTCTCGACCCAATCCGCCAGCTGCTTCCCCAGCAGCCCTCTTGCCTTTTACCCATTATTCAAAAGCTCTGCATCTTAAGCACACGCTTCAAGTTGCAGGTCGTCCACGAAACGGATGTGAAGTGGCCGGAACCGTTCCCAACCGACTTTTCCTTCTGGGAGACCATCCAGAGGAATAGCCCAGAGGCTCTGGCGAAGTCGATTACAGACTCTGCCAGCAGTCTCTTCTCCATGGTCTCGCCTAGAGACCTTCTCTACGACAGCCCACTCATGAAAGAGATTGCGAGTCAATGGTCCGACCTTGCTGATGATATTCTTGTATGTCTAATTGCAAATGGAGAGTTAGTAGGTTATTTTATGGATTTTGCAGAGGTTCGTTTATTTCCATCCGTAATATATGTAATTAACACCAAAAAGCATCTCTTGCTCCTACGGAACGTACATTCTGCTGGAGCTGTAGGCTTAGCACTTTTGAAATGGGGTTTCAAGCCTCGCAAGCCATCGCGTGTGTGGGACAGCATCAATCTAGAGGACAGCTTTGCTGGTTGTAGAAAACTTATGGCTGAGGAAGCCTGCCTCCCACTGATATTTCCATATCTTATGGAAATACGACGGTCAGGGCATGTACCAGACAAACTCGTCGCGGCCTTTCAGTTTGTGGGGTTCTTTGGAAGAAGAAGGGAAGCAGAGGTCAATCTAAATACAGCAGTGGGGGAGACAGCAGATACGGACGGAGCGAGTGAGTCTTGGCACGGGATTCTTTGGGAAGGCTTATTATATAACTTTTGCATTAGCTGTCGATAGAAGTCCATCACATCCAATTTCTATGCTCCCTTCCTCCTGGCCTCTGAACCCACGAAAACGAAAGGCCGTGCTGGATCTCGACGGAGAATATCCGCAACATAGGGAACTGGACACAAAGAGAATGAAGGCAGGCGACAACACCACAACAGTATCCAACAGCTACTCAGTTCACCAAAGTACACTTGATAGCACCACGCACACTCACAGCAATTGCTTGGAGAGACAACATATTCAACCTCCGTCAAGCCTTAGTATCAGAGATAAACAGAACTCGACTCCTAAACCCTCTGCCGACGAATTTCTTGTCGCCTTTCGGGAGCAATATACAGATGAGATATGGGCTCTGAAGGCTAAGAAAAATTACCAGATTTTCAAATATTCTTATCTCCAAATCAGGAGTATATTACAAGGAGTAGTAGATGCCCCGTTCGCCACTTTGGAGATATTGTGTGGCTTGGAACGTTCACAGCTGGTCCTCCTCTCCTGTGTGGGTATTTCGGCGTCGGGCTGTTTGAACTCAAGGGCTTGGACGCAAACACAGGAGAATCACTTCGCTTCTATATTCACCAGATTTATGTGCGGAACATGGCACAGGAGTGATGTGCTAGATAAATGGGAAGAGCTAGTCACGGTCAGTCACAGAAAGGCAATACTTTGCTGAGCTAACACGCACCAATCAGGTCCTTTCAGATAGGATTCTTTGGAAAAGATCTAGAAAAGCCGAGTCTGCCATATGCTACAGCCTTCTGGACAGTACAGGAGCTTGTAAAACTTACAATCAGAATCGCGACGACGACTTATTGTTGACCAAAGCAGAATCTGCTCAAGAGTCCTGCAATATCAAGGTGTGTAGTATAAAAGGCTATTTGGAGGTTGTTTCTAATAGATTGACAGACAGCAGACAGACCAGAAGAAGCACGTTATAGGGAAGCCGTGAAAGGTTTTGTGAGAAAGCACCAAACGCTCGTTATCCCGCACGAAGAGAAGAAACGGAAGCTTGACGATACGGAATTCAATCCCGGGAAGCATCTTGTCTTTTCTCCTCTATCAAATTCATGGACCCTTGTAGACATGGATCTACCGGATGATGATTGTATAACATCATTTGCTATCTCGGGAAACTTCACGCTATTCTCGGAAGAGGCGACTACCAAGATACAGAAGGAACTGTTAGACGAAACAGTCCAACAGAAGTTTCGACAGAGCAGTGATATTGTGAATCATCAACTAAGGGGAATGGTACCAGAGTACATCAAGTTCCAGAAATCGTGAATAACACTAATAGAAACGACCGGACAGCTATGCCCCGTTTACATACAATGCCTGGACACACCCCAAGACGCTTGCCGCAATCTCTAGAGATGTGAAAATAGACCTTGTCCTAGTTATAGACATGGAGATCTCTCACGTCAACATCTTATCCAGCAGCGATACTAACCATCACTCGATCTAATGGCACCGTGATGACTATCCGTTTGTTTGCGTCCTTATGCTGAGTGATATGACCGACATGACCGGAGGCGAAATCCTATTAAGGACTGGATCAGGGGTGATTCTCGTCAATGATCCCCCAAAGATAATAAGTCTGACCAAGTTTATCTGTCATATATGTTCTAACTACTGATGATCAGGGCTCCACGTATATTCTCCACGGACGGCACATCGAGCATGCAGTGAAGTCGTTCAAGGGCTGTGCTGAGCGAATCACAGCTGTGACCTCATTTCGGCCACGAAGCCCCTTTGTCTAAGACTAGACCCAGCTATTAATGTATGAGCAGTCTCTGATCACATACTGCTCTATCGCCAATTCGTGCAGTATAGGTGGCGCCTCACCATTCAACGACTGGCGGGGTTAGAGCAGATCCTGGGCGGTGAGGAAGTCGCTGAAACTCTACCATCACTCTTACTCAGGGAGAACCTGAAAGAGATACATCACTTTCTCTCGAATACTAGTACCCAAGTAGAGCTGCTACTTGGCTATACAGAGCTGGTATCTTCAAAAGGCGATGATATTATTCTGGCCATGCAATATCCAAGACGTGTTCTCCACGTCTATATCGCTGGCATACATTACGTCCGCAAATTCCTCATGAGCGGGGTGCAGGAGCAAGAGGCTGCGTTTGATCGGGGTTTGGCGCAGTCGACATTTCATTCTGTAGACAAAATTTTGTATCAGTTGAGACAGGAACTAGGGGGATAGAATTCTTTGGCATAAACGTTTAGAAGAGATATGCGATCAGATAAGAAGCCTATATTGTATACATGCTATCCTAATTCTTGAAAGCACGACGTCTGCCAGATGGGAAGGCAGAGGGGTAAAATCCGGCAAGATCCACAGGATTTGTAGAAATAGTTTAGGAAAATACAGTGGAATAACAGAGATCAAATAGCCGACCATCTCCTCATTAGCATTTCTCTCTTTTTCAAGTTGTATGAAACAATCTACTACAATGAGAGTAAAGAACCGAGCGAAAAAGCAGCAACCTGAGAAGCCTGTACCACTATACATCGAAGCTCTTCATTGCCTGCTCGAATGGTTAACCGTTTTGAGCGAGACCAGCAAGCAGACACTCCTTGAGTAGAAGGAATCTCCAGGTGATGCTCCTCTAACAGAGCTGTTAGATCTATAGAAATCATTACCGTTTTAACTTTATCGAGTAGTGTACCTGTATCGAACCTATGCTCTGGTGAGGGAGAGCATCGTATATATCTTCCCACGAAAAGCCATCCGCCTTCATCTGTACCACAGTCTTGTCCTCTTGTTTCGTCCATAGATTGTGTGTGGTTAGGAGCTTTGCTTTGGTTGGGCGGGTCTTGGAATATACAACAGGGCTATGAGAAGTCTGATACAGAGGTCTTGGTCGAGTATTCTCGCGAGAACAGAAGGCTACTTCTAGGGAATCGGTCGGGAAGTAAGGATAGTCATAGGTAAGTAGTAGTCTGAACTCCAGATTGTATGTCGCCTCCTTCCCGACCCTTATACGTTTGAGAAAGCCTTACAAGGGCCACTCCTGATACTCGGCAGCTGGCAGAGCTTCTGTGACCTTAGACGAACTTCGAGAGTTTCTGGAATCATGGTGCTGCTTCTTGTCGAGGACTGCCGACAAACATTCGTGCTTAAGCTGGGATTGTGCATCACTGGCCTCGATGCTGGTAGTCATGGTTGGAGAGTGTTGACGATAAGGCGAAGCCACGGCAGATACCAAGTATCGCCTGTGTCGCTTTGTAGGTCGTATGTCCTCATCGCTTGTATTGTAGCTGTCATTGTTGTCATCCATGTTTACAGAACGGTAGGTGTCGGTACTGATCTCTGAATGTGTGTCTGGGTACCATTGTATCGGTATCGTAGGCTTCTCCTGTGGCGCCGGATTGGCTAGGGGGAGAGGGCTTCGAGAGGCTTGGGATACATGGTCGTTCTCAACTCTGATCGGAGTTGATGGATGCCCAAGAATCTCACGCTGTGCGTCGCAAATGGAAAGGGGAGCAGACGCTGTGCGAGACATATTTAGTTCGTAATTTATTCATCTATATCTCTAAAACAGGGCATTTCAAGGCAGTGACTTACCTTTAAGCTCAGCGACTAACACGGAGCTGAGCGAGATTCTTAATTGATCCTCGTTGGTCTAGGTATGGCTCTTGAGACCGGATATATCGACCAGGTATTCGAAAACTTTTCTGCGTTTGCGCAGGCGAGTGCGCATACCATAAACTCGGAAACGGTCCGCCTGTGGTGCCAGGCTTTGAGAGTATGGTTGGAAACGCCTTAAGATCTGTACATCGTCTTCATTGAACCAAGAATCTGACCTGTTTGGAGGATCTCCCCATACAATCCGGTACTGGGTGGTTTTTGTCTGGCGACCAGCAAGCTGCCGAACTCGTATTCCACGTAGTCGAAAGAAGTGCTCCTTGGTCTTGGAAATCTTGGATTGCGTGGTTAGTAGAGCCTTGGTGGCTTCCCTATCTTCAAGGTCGTCTACGTCGATAATCTCGGCCAAGTCCGGCTTCTCCCACAACTCAAGGGCTAGGGTTTCACGTCGAGAAGCATCTTGTAGCTCTTCTGGTCTGCGACCCGTGGTTTCGCTCTGTTGTCGGCTCTGGATGTCTTCCTGTGGTGCCTTGGCCAAGCGAAGACTTTGGGAGGCTGTTGTACCGGCGGATGATGACTCTACTTGTTGCTCTACAAAAGTCAGAACTAGTTCCTTCTCTAACTCAGCGATATTCTCATCCGTCCATCTGTTATCGCCGCTGTTGGAATATTAAGGGAGGGAGTAGAGCACAGACTCCACTGGCGTGCCATCAGTGATATCGTCGACTCCTTGGATGCCCATCTGATCTTGTAGTGGCTTAGGGGTTTGAGGGAGAATCTGTGATTGGGCTTATACGAGAGCAGAGGGCACGCTTTGCTGCTCATGAGACCCAAGTCTCTGAACTACCTCCTCAATGTCATGCCATTGACCGGATGCATTAATAGAATCTGTCGACGGTGAGGCGAGTTCTGTGGTTGTAAAGGTGTTTTGTAGATTTCTGCCCCATTCAGTGTGCCCAGTATCGCGATCCGAAGCCCCCTCATCCTCATCGCCAGCATCTATATCGTCATTGAGGATTACTGGTTGATCTGAATACGATTAGCAGCGTACTCCTGAGCACGGAGGACAGAGGTTCTACCTACCTCGGCTCCTCCCTTGATCTCCAACAGCCCCGAACTGTCTCCGGTCGACTTGTACTCTAGCCCTCTGAAGCACTGGCCGTTCTAAGCGCTGAAGGGTGGACCCAGTCTATGAGGCCTTGATCGAGATCTTCGGACGCAGTGTAGCTCGACAGAGTTCCTCGAGAGGTGGGAAATCATCGTCTGATTCATGGCCATTGTCTATAAGAGCGCGCTTATGATCTATACTAAAGAAATCAGAACAGTTTCTATAATTGAGTAGGTTTTCCACGCACCTTCAGCTGTCACTGCCGTAATGCCGTCTGCTGCAATTTGACTTGAAGCCAGTACAGTTCCGTTTATTTTCTTGATGCCAGCAGCGTTTAGTGAGCGGATCGAATGAATGGGTTTAGAAGGCCAGAGAGCATTGCTGTTGTATAATGGCGGAGTTAGTAGGGGAAATACAAATCGATCGAATTGTATGCTCTGGAGGGTAGCCATGACGAAACAAAGTGAATAGAGAGAAAACCGTCACAGCATGTATGGAAAATTTAGCAAGGGGGAACTTGAGCGGCTTAAGTGGTAATCTATACACAGTAATTTGCTGCTCACAACTGCCGTATACTGTCCGAGAATCAACCTGATCTTGCGTATGAAATCTCAGCCCCTCCAGGCCCCTCTAGGCTCCTGCGAGGACTGGTTCATCATACAATGCCCAGCCTTCCTCGGCTTAGCAAAGATCGAGAAATGGGCCTTTGATTAGTCCAATCCTGCTCCAAATCCAATCAGCCACCACCCATCTCATGGAGCTAGCGGCAGTTTCCACATAGATGAGCTCAAATGACCTGTCCTTCTCAGAAGACTGTATGGCAGAGGAGATTGGATCATACACATGGTGTGACGTGTGCGTTTCCTCGAGACGGCCAGATTCATCCTTCCAATATGCAACGGCACGGCTAGAGCTCCTCCCGAGGTCGCACGATCTGCTTGCTTGTGATCATCTATGTCTCCTTCCCAACTTCTCCCCAATCCTCCCACTGTCACCGTTTCGTATTCGCTCGGCAGGATACTCGACGGTAGCTTCGATGATGTAGATTTCATGCAGAGAGACATCTGCGATAGCGACGTCAGCATGAATCGGCCCTTCTCATCACATGTCACCCTAGACCAAGGCATACAGCGCATGTCACTGAAGTTTAAAGTTTAAGGTTCGTAGATATTTATATATAAATGCGTATGATTGTGCTTTGTTACTGGGAGAGTATGGCTTCCAAAGCAAAGGGCAGATTGACAATATGCGAGACCTATACTTTTTTAGAAAGTTCTCAATTCTCGTCAACCTAGCTAGTTCTCGTCCTTTCATTCGCTGCTCGAGTCAATCTAAATACACTCAGTCTCTTGCTGCCATATACTTCTTGAGCATCAAGTTCTTCTTTCCGTCCTGTGCTATCTTCCTGTGAAGCTCGGCAAGCTGTTCAGCGCTCAAGATTCCAACCTGTTTAGGTATCATCGCGCCGGTTTTGCCACTGAATATTTGCTGCATGGCCTGAGGTCTGTTGAGTTGTGGCACCGTGGCACCCTGGATAAATCTCAACAAGTCTTCTATGTCCTTTTTATACATCTCTAAGCCCACAGCAGTGCCAGATTTAATCGCGGCCTGTACGAACGAAACCGCTAGCTCAACCCAAGAAATACAACCTTTATCATCCTCTGCACCAGGGCCGCTACGGAACTCGATCGTCTTCTTTCCGCCGTAGTAAAGGTTGGTGAAGTTCCATGCATAGTATCGATCGCCTTGGTTATTCATGAGATCCACAATATCCTGGTTGCTTTGGCACTCATCGATCACGGCGAGGCACTGTTTCAGAGACTTGCCAAGGAATTTTGGGTTGTCGAGTCGGTTGGATTTGCAGTAACGATTGCCGCGGCGTGATTCAGGAACCAGTATTTCAAATGCAGTTTCAAACCACAATACACAGCGGCAAATCTTCTTCAGATGTATAAGAGGCCATATACCTTCGAGTGGCGATATGTGGACATGCGTTCCACACTTGGCGTGTGTCTCGATGAGCATGTTAATGTCAAGAAAGGTCCACAGACCTTGAACATCTCGGCGCCAGGATTGGGAGGCGTTGTACTTTAGAATTGGTGTGGTGAACTCAACAGCCCCTATTGTATACACATCAGTAACTCTGAGTTCTTCCGCTCTTACGCAGGGAGGTCTCAAAATCATTTGAACACAAGTAACATGGAGGGATAGAATAAGATAACTACTCACAACGACCGGCTCCAGCATCCTCCAGACCCCGAAGTGTCTCGTCATCTGTGATAGTCCACTCAATGTCCTCATTCCCACCATCATATTCACCATCGATATCGACGTGCATGTTTGCATCACCTGGTGCTTTCTCAGCATTCCATTTTCTTGCAACTAATATGCAGAAGTGCTCAAGGTCTTTAAAGCCACCTTCTGGTTGTGAAGTAGGAGTTAGAAGGACCTCAAGCTCAATGCCGATTTGTAGACCAGTAGAATCCATGATGTTTGAGGAAGGCGAGAATAAGATGCTGGAAGTAGTCTGAGGAATTTCAGGGCAGCTGGGTGTCTGTTCATACCTGGCTTTGCACGATATTTGGTCTCCTACTCACTATGAACGTGAATGGGAAACTTGCTCTCCTTATAATAGACATTGGATAGTGTGTTATTGATCTTTAACTCAACTAGGTAGCGCCTGTGGCATACCACGTGACTATTTTTAGTTATTGCCTGAGGCCCTCAAAATGCTAAGCGACTATGACTAAACCGTCATTTTTCTTAACCCTTCTCTCAAAAATTTCTCAGTTCTAGTCCACTCTTCTAAGTTGTCCTCACCGCTTCATGATGGAGCCAAACAACGATGAAAATAAAAACCCATCTACCAACAAGAACAGGCCATCTGCTGAGGAGGCCGACCCAATCGACAGAGATCAAAAGCTATCCCTAATCAACCGCAAATTCCTAAGCGGACGAGCGTTTGAACCACCTCCGGATCGTGACAATTTCATTGGCTTCTGTCCACAGTACTTCTTCTTCTATGGCTCTCTTATGGATGCTAGGCAACTTCGCAAGATACTTCAGCTCCAAGAAACTCCCGTCCTTCAATCCGCTAGCATTGTAGGGTGGGATATAATGCTATGGGGCCAATATCCTGCTTTAATCTTCAAAGCTAACACCATTACTCATGGAATGGCCTACGAGGTTAAGAAGGAGGAACACGTTGAATACCTGATGCGCTACGAGACGGACGTTTACAAGGTCAAGGGATGCATGGTCAAATTGGCCGATGGAAGAGAGTTGGCTGGAAAGACTTTTATTTGGAATGCAGGAAAGGAGTTATTGAAGGAAGGAAATTTCGATCTAAAGGACTGGCAGATACAGCAGCTTGAAAAGCAGCTACCGAAGAATGACAGCATGGGGGGTTTATCTCATAATTGACGACTTTAAGGCCTAATATAACAACACCCATCTTTGGGTATCTACCCATCTCAAATAATGCTCAGGCAGGCCGTGCTCAGGGATGCCCACCCTCGGCTCAGGCAAAAGCGGCAGCTGCTCACGTCGGAGACTAAAACGGAACCAGCGAAAGAAAAAAGTCGAGCATAACTGATCTGGTAACCTGGCAGGGAATTCAATCCAATTCGGCATCTACGTACAGGCGGCCATCTCCCACCAATGCATCGAGGATAATGCCTGCTATAATAAGACCTATAGTATTCTCTGGGCTATTGGCGGCCTTCCCTATGCTCGTTCCTGAACATCACAACACAAAGTTTTTTTAATTACTCTGAACAATGGCTTCGCAGTTGCCAAGTGCCTGCTGATCGTAGCCACTGCCCTTCTCGCCATAACCTATGGCTCTATATACGGCGATGGCTATCGTAAGAACATTGCCTGGTCAAATCAAGGCGCCGGTGGCGAGTTCGGAGACATCGTACTGGCCGTGTTCTATGCCCACCACAGTCAGTTATATTAGGAACGAGTTTGCCATGAATACTCCTGGCGAGTTGAAGAAGTTAGATGTCGAGGGGTGTAATTGGAGCTCGAAATTGGATCACAGCATGTGTCTCGATAAGAGTGTAAGAGACGCCTTGAGTTGGCAACGGATGGACCTATCAGTTCTATTGCGCGCGAAGGTTCGTAAAGGAAAGAGGAATAGCAAGGATTGTAGCTTCACGAAACTTGTATACGCTTCCAAGGGGAATAAAGATTGTTAGCAGTAAATATATCTTTTTAATCTACCAGCTACGTCGCATTATACTTCCTGCTGTAAGTCAATGTTCCCTTCTTGCATCGAGAGCCTTAACAGTGCGTCCGCGATATGTCGAAGAGCGCAGGCGTGTGAACGCGTTCCCATGTAATGCATGCCTAGGGTCCTTCACGACCTTGCAAATATGACATGGCTCCCTGTTATCCTCGTCCTCCGTCCAATTATGTTTCCCAATTTCTTTCTCTCCGTTGTAACGCATCGTTGTGCTAATTTCGGGTTCCTCTTGCCAGAAATGACTGATTCGGAATAAACCAACCATATGATCCTGGTGGCACAGAGCGATTGCGTCTACCTGTATCGGTCAGGATTCGGATAGTTATATCATATGACAATCACGAGACCTAGAATAGGAGAAGTCGCACTACCTGTTGTACCGGCGCCGAACCGAAGGCGAACCGGGGTCTATTATATATATATATAGCTAGAGCTGCCCGTCCTTATAAGGGTAGTTTTCTCATTTCCTCTGTACCAGGCCTATAGGATTGGAATATTAAGAGTCTTGTAACATACTCCTATATACCTCTTCCGTTTCCCCTCTGATACTCCCCCGTGCCGAAACAGAGTGGCGGCGCGACTCTTATAGACGTTAAAAGCGGCGCTCGGCTGTATAGGCGCCCTTTCCCGATGCGGCGGCCGCTAAACCCGGGGGGGTATAATACCATGCTCTCGATTATAAATGAAAAATCATAATATAATCTCGACTATTATATTTGTTCTCTTAGACTAACTCTGTCTATAGATAATATACTATACTAAATAGTAATAAGATACTAAGTATCACGAAGCCAAGTCCTGATCCGCTAGATAGGTAAACTAGTTTAATTAAGACTATTCTAAACTAAGGAGAAAAGAAGAAGGAAAAAAGGAAAGGAAAGGAAGTCCCTTTGCTCGTTTATATATTCCCTAGCTCAAAGTAGGAATCGGCTAAGCGAGAATCAGCTGATTCCTGATGATATCATATCTAGTAAATTGAGAAGCTATATGATAGAATCATAACATTAGGTAGTTTTAGGCTAACTTAAGGTTATCCTTCTTTCTACTATAGAAGTATATTAATTCAGTCTTATCATCGAATTTGATCGAGTTCTTATTACTTAGGTCGATTATAGCCTTAGCTTCTCTTTCTAGAATAGCTATATTCTTTTTATAGTATTATTGATGTCAGTGATTCTGTAATAGGAAACCAAGCGTGCCTAATTAGGCAAATTTATCGCATAGCTCCCTGCCTAGCCGCTCTTTTGCCGCCGGCTATGCGGCCGCTGGCGCTAGTCTTTTCTAAGCTTTGGTATGCCCTGATCGCCCTTTATCTCCAATCTGCGAGGCTACCAAATTGTTACCTTAGCGTATGACTTCTACGTCCTATCTCAATAATTTTCATTTGAAACTCTACAACTTCACAATAATATGACCAATCACCGTACGGCTTTGAACACACCTATAGAGCCTAAAGTTGTAAAGATGGAGCAAGTACCTACTGCCGGGCCTGCAAAAGAGAAGCAGCCCGTTGGACCACTGAAGAATGGCTATCTCGATGATGTGTTCTCGATTTTCAAAGCACGCCAACATCCCTTTGTGCTGTTAGAGGAATCTGCACTGCGCTGGATGGGTCTACGAGTTTCCCCTGAAGAGGTAAATTTCACTTCTCCATCCCCGGCCGCCTCCAGCTCTTGATACTGACGAACCCAGGATCTCGACTTGCTGATTAGAGACTCTGAAATGCAATTTATCAAGGCAGATCTTCTTGCAACGGACCAGTACGAGCTTGTCGAGCAGAACCTCGACCTACGATTCTCTGATACCTATACGCAACAAGTTCCTCGACTGCGACTCAAAACGAACAATAACATCTCATACAACTGCATTAGCCTTTGGAGTGAGCGCGTCTACATGCTTAACGTTGACTGCGAGAAGATTGAAGTCCTAGACCCGCACGCCTGGAATGTAGTACTAATGGAGGAGCGCTTCGATCTTCACCCGTCATGGACCCAAGCAGTTTCAATCAGCTACACAACGAGGATAGCCGATGGCGTCAAGGTTCTGCCTCCGACACTCGCTCAAAGCACTGATATGAAGTATCCCATTTACATTCCAACGATCCCGCGAATTCTCGATGCGCTACTAGATCAGGCTCGTTATCGTGTCACATACGCTGAGAACTTTCCTGGGAAGTTGGGCAATCGGCCAAAGTATCATCTACAAACTCTTGTCCGTTATCTTCACCTCGAGAAGTCGCAGCAACGGGAAAGATTGCTTCCAGAGTTGGCGGAGCGCAATCGGGCAGAGATGGAAGCGATTATAGATAAGTTCAAGAGAAAGCCATTGGTAACATTGGCTTCTCTTCCGCATAAGGAGCTCGATAACCCTGTATGATAGACTTATGGCTTGGAAATATTTAGCTGCAGAAATACCATTCTCTGAGGTCACATCCTGAAACACAAACGCAATGAATACTGCACTTGGCGCATAATTCTCCTACATAGATCGTTACCAGTCGTAGCAGAAGAAGAGAGATATTGCTGATGAACTGTTAGCAGAGAGTGTTGCGCTTTGGGAACGAAGCGCACCTTCCCAGTCTAGATGTAGATACAATAAGATTTCTTTCTGTCCGCAGGACTTTTGTAGAACAATAAGAAAGCTTCCTGTCGACGTACTATCCCTTGTCGAAACAATACCACCCATCGAAACTCTTTATAACCAATCTCGAAATGTCTGTCATCGGAGCTGGCCAAAAGGCCACATTGCTTGAAGCTTTCTGTGCCACAGTGGCCCTCTTGTCCTAAGATCTCCGTAATGACCTCATCCTCGTTGGCGGCGCCTCTCTCCTCTCTCTCGGCGGCACCCGCAAGACGGAGGATGTCGACGTCGCCGCCACCGCACCCGCCCTCCACGCCTTCTACGCCGCCGCCCTCCGCGATTCCCGATTCAAGAAAGGGGCAATGGACACTTGGGAATACACCTCGAGTAGCGGCATCAGCGTCCCTTTCGAATTCCTCTCGCAAGGCGGAGGTTTCGTGCCCGTCATAAGGGCAGCAAGGGAGATTATGGCGGGTGGCGGGATGAGGGCGGGGCTGGGCGAGTTGGCTGTTATGAAGGCCAGGACGTGGTTAGCGAGGGATGAGGAAAAGGATTTAGAGGATTTTAAGTTCCTTCTTTCAAAGATGGAGGAGATGGAGGAGAGCTTTGGGGTGCTGCTGCCTGGGGATGGAGAGGAGATGGGGGATCTTGAAGCTTTGACGGCCGCGGGGAAGGGCGTTGGGGGGGCCCATGAGGCACGGGTATTCTTTTTTAGGGCTGCGGCCGTGTTTGCGTGGTTAGCGAGTGAAAAGGCTGTGTAAAACAGCCGCGTAGAAGCAACTAAAAACAGCAGTCAAATCACCAATATCTACTTAATAGTAGTATTATTCATGTCGGTGATTCTGCATTAGGAAAACGCATGGTGCGGCCGCTAGTGCATTGCTGAGCCATAAGAGCGTTGAACCCCGCAATTTTTCTTAGACCTCTAACCCTCGACCATCACGAACTTCGACACACAAACTTCGACACTCGAACATTAACAAAATGGAAGACTTCAACCTCCCCAGTCCAGAACGAGTCGCCCTGCTCGAGCGTCTACAGGAGTCAATCGGCGACGTACCACCTCACTTTTGGGCTGCATGCCAGATCTGCGACCTCGATGCTCTCAAAAACTTAGTCAATTGCGGGCACGATTATCCGAATATCCTTCGTGGCTTTACTCTACAAACCTACACAATGGTACATTACTGTAAGTAAAATACCCTTGTTCCTTAATTCTAACTAACGACAACTTATAGGGGGGCCGTCTCCTCCTAGAGCACAGTCGCGGGCCTCAACACCAAAGAAAACAACACCACAGATATCGACACTGTCCAATTTAAGCTCATCACCTACTATTCCACCTACAAAGAGACAGAAGACTTCAGATTCACCAGCAATGCAACGTCTACACCAGAAAGCTAGGGACCTAGCTACAGAAAGAGACAGACTCCGCTGTGTCTTAACAAGTGGTGGTTCGATCGAAGTTGCTCATATATATCCGTTTCACTCGATCTCACACCAGGAAGCAGATAAGTTTGGGCAACGGCATATCTTTTGGGATCATTTAAAGAATTTCTGGCCTCAGGAGAAAATTATAGCATGGGAAGCAGAACTTTTTCCAGCGGGTTTATGTGAGTTTGGCATGGAAAGAGTCTATAACCTTATTACATTATCTCGTGGTGCACATGATATGTGGGCACGAGGAGCATTTGCACTCAAACCAATTTCTGGCGACAAGACCTTCTTGAAAGTACAATTCTTTTGGCAGAAGAAACAACAAGAAGCTCAAACAGCAATGAGTCTCTTGACTACGCCATTTTCAACTAAAGGGCTTAGTCAGAATACGGACATCGTAGGTGGTGGTGCTGCAAAGCTATTCAAGGAAGATGAAGGAGATAACACCGCTCCTGCGATTCGATCTGGTGACTATTTCACCCTTCAAACCGACGACCCAGAAGCAAAGCCATTACCTAGCTTCACACTTCTCGAGCTGCAATGGTTTCTCCAGCGCGTTATGGGCATGGCGGGTGCTGCCGATGTTAACTGGCCATCTCTGTCAGACTTAGGCTCGGATATCTCGGACATAGAGCTTCCAGATCTTAAACTTGATGAAGAGGAGGATTTGCTTTCTTCTCAGCCGCTATCTTCTCCACCCATTTATAGACATGATAATAACTCAAACCTCCCAATACACCCCAAGCATCAGGAGGCAGAAGGAGTAGGAGCTGGAGAAGAAGGAAGAGACTTTCTTATATAGCATAAACAAGGATATTGGGCATGAGCTTTTGCAGATATTTTAATTGGCTCACTTGATTGCTAGCTTAATTTCAGGAATTCTACAAAAGATGCCGCCAAAAACAAGAGCCTAATCACTGACATTGAGAAAATTGTAGTATTATTCATGTCGGTGATTCCCTATCAAGAAATGGAGGGGTCCTAGCGGGTAACCCCTCCAAGCTCTGTGTATAAATCCTGTACTACTTCCCACTTCTACCACTACTCTTTCCTCACTCACGACTTTTCCAACCTTTCTTAGCTCCCAGCCTTGACCACCCTCACTGCCCCGCTCGTCTCGGCCTCACCTCAATCCGGCCCTAACACCTATACTGCTCCCTCAAATCTCTAAATCACAGGGCTTGACTTGTCCTCTGATTTGCTCACAGCATTGTGAGTTCCCCTCTCTTCTCTACTTATAGGTATCAGACTCTGCTTCATTGCTGACGATCCTTGCCCAGCTGAACTCGGCCTCACCGACGCTCCTGTAGCTGGACAGCTCGAAGGCACAGCCCAGTTCTCCCCATCGCCCGAGGCCGTGATGCATTGCACTCGTCTACAAGGTTTCCTTCCTTAGCCACTACTGCACCGATAGTCAGAATCCTTTACCTGCCGCCCAGACTTTCAGCAGGCTTCCTACAAGGCTCTCTGCCTGCGTTGGCAGGCGTACTCTGGTCTGGATTGGACAGAATCGAGCGTCTGAATACGAGGAGAGGCAGAGCAGACATTCCCATCATTCTGCACGCCTGCCTAGACTCTGGCTCACGGATAGACCAAGATCCGGTGATATCTCCCCTGAGATTGTGTACTCTTTGCTCGTCTGTGCCTCCTCCATCTTCCCGTCGATCGAGAGATGAAGCTGTGATCGGTGTAGCTGGAGATGATGATCGACCGGGAGCAGTGGTTCCGCGAGCGGTTATGTTGTGGGCAGTATATGGGATTTCTTAAAGCTGTATTATACAATGCGGTCATTTCCGTGGATCATACTATGAATAAGGAATTTCTAAGGAGATGACGGCAGATTGAAGAGACAGAGCGGCTAGGAGGGGCTGAGGCAGAGCAGGATTTGCAGGAACCGACCGGGTGTTGGAGAACTAGTGGCGGAGCTGCTTTGAAGGACATGTATAAGAGAGCCACCTGCCAACAGGTTGAACGAGAGAATCTGTAGAGCTGCCATTCAAAATCTCCTTCCTGCTTCTATCCTCACCTCCAATGGCTTCTTTAAGGGTCATCCCTTACGAATACGTTCCAACGAAACGGCAGCACAACAGCAAGCACCAACGCTCCAGCGTCGACAAGCAGCCTAGTGCTCATCGCAGCAAGCAGCAAAGCGAGCCGGGCGTTTTGCTTGAGAAAGTGCTATAATCGTCGATTGCGGAAACTCCTGGTGATGCTTGTAGAGCTGGTAAGAAGAGCAGGCATGACAACGTCTACGAGACAATTGCAGATGAACCGGCGAGGCGAGGGATCCAAGATCTTGTATCCGTCCCAAGCGTCTCTCTCAACAGCGGTGCTATAGATCAAGATACTCTTGGCGAAGAGACCGGCTATAGCCAGATCGAATTCACGGGTAGGCTGAATCACACAGCAGGCAAAAATCGAGGCGTAAAGCTAACCAATGTTGCAGAGAACGGCACTGTCGATATTGATCCTTTGAGCGACTTCGACTCCATCTTTGGCGACATCGACGCCCTTTTCGAAGAACAAGAAGTCAGCTCTGTGATTGAATGCGATAATGGCCATGCTACCAACCCGCATACGGACGCGCCTGCCGGTCAGACCGACAGCTTGGTGTCAGAGAAGGGGTTTGCAAAGAGCGACACGCTAGGCTCTGGCTCTCCCCAACTTATGAGGCGGTGAACCAATACAAAACGGAGAAGGGGCGAGGGTTAGTACAATTTCCTTAATACCAAGTATATATCTGATGAGTCGTACAGGTGATTCGTCGGTGATTATCGACGGTAGCAGCACCGACGAAGGCGGAACCTCGGACGAGAGCAATGACGAGAGTATATTTGAGGGTAGGCGATCAAAATGGTCCAAATCAGAGTCTCGAAGCAGCAGCCCAGGTACGATTATATCAATGATGAACAGGAACGGGCAAGACTAATGCATGTGTAGATTCATCTATATGTTATAGCGATATTGATCAAGGCGTCACAAAACTTGTCACACGTCTCAATAGCCATCATCCGCTCCCGGTTGTGGACTTTACCGAACAACAGAAGGACAGCGCCTCGACCGAGCCCGACGGCACCTCCAATCCAGTTCAGGACATCGACCCTCAGATTGACGACAGCGATCCGGCCAGCGATGATGGTGACGACGAGCTCTGCCGATCTCCGTCATGATACCGCTTCAGAGCAAGCACACCCACAACCGAGAGCACTGAGAGCCCCCGAGACTACACAAGGCCATGCTACGTCGCGCAGGTTGAAGACGCCTACCGTGAACGGGAATTTCACAACATTATTGGTAAGGAGTATATTGATGGTGAGGTATATTATCTAGTGGAGTACACGGCCATGTACTACGAAAGGCACAAGCACAGCCTTTGATCAGCCGCTTCGAGGCACGATGCCAAGCACAGAAAGAGAAGCAGAAGAGAGAAGGTTCCGACCGACCGAAGGGATTTGAAGCCGCAGATGGGACACAGCAGAAAAGGCGGCGAGGAAGGCCGCGGAAGCTGGTGTGATGTCGTGCACCAAAACCTGACGACTTTCGAGGAGATTCCTGACTAAAGGTGGTCTGGATAGTGTGGCCGCTTCAAGGAGGGGACATAAAAACTCGACCTACTGACAGTTTTCTAATTCCGTAGGACCTCAACCACATCGCCAATATCGTGGTTGTAGTCGTCATCGAGATTGTCAACAAGCGCGTGCGAACGTCCAGCCTTCCTGTCTGCCGAGGGACCAGTGCAGTTCCTTACCGACCGTCCAATCCACTACGGCGAATACCACGACTGACTGAATTGGAAGGCGCGAAAGGCGGTCTCACTCTCGCATCTCTAGGCCATCACACGACCGGATCAACCCACATGATGATGATGATGATGATGGAACCACGCGAAGCACATCAGAGCCGGGGCCTACTCTCTGCCTGAACTGTTGGATGAGGACGGTGGAGGAGAGAGTGAGGAAGGAAAGCGTCTCTGAACTTGAAAGGGATATGTTACTAGCTTTCGAAGAGCAGGAGAAGTCGTCATCGGCTACCACTCCCAGCTCCTCCGAGGCCTCCTCGCCGCTCTGCTAAGCCATCGCACCCTCGGATTGATCAGGCACATGATCAAAGTGGAGCTAGTTACGGCAGATTAGTGGAACTAGGATATGGCTCTCTACTAGGTAGTCAGGACCAGGAGGGGGGCCACAAGAGCCACAGCAGCAACAGGAGGTAGGAGAAGAGGCGATGAGGGAGAAAGACCACAATGTCGAGGATCCACGACCTGCAAAGCGGCGGAAGCTCCGCTCAGTATCCACCGAAGCTCGTACCAGCCACGCAACTTGAGATCGACAAGTACCATCTTCGACTTCGTGGAATACGCACCCGGCAGCTTGCTGGACGCAAGACGAAGACAATCCAGTACAGAGTCGTATGGGGGGAGTATCTAAACAAGTATCATTCATGAAGATGATATGCGGATGTCAATGCCTGGGCCGTCTTGCGAATGACTTGGCCAAGACTTGGGCCCACAGGTAGAAAAGGCCGTTATATGAGTTCACCAAATTCGCTCTAGCCAGCTCAGCAAAGACGACAGAAATTTTCGAATACTTAGTGGATGAGAACCTTACCTGGATTACCGAAGATCAATTGCGAATCTCATTAAGCCCTAAGATGCTTTCTGAGCTTAAAGGTAACTATCTGAGTTATTATACCCTAGTTTTGAAAAGACTGGAAGAATATGTGACTGACAAAACACGTGTCAAATAGCGTCTTTTCCTCATCCCCTGAACTAAGCATAGTCTGAGGTCCATCTCAAGCATTCAGCAACTCCGATCGACGACAAGCACCACCATACTCCACGAACCCCTCGAAGTCTCCCGGCTCCCGCAGAGTCGGCACCAGCTGCGGAGTATCAAGAGTGGCCCTTCCAAGGTTTCCTCAAACGCACCAAGATCGGGAATGAGACAACGTATAATCTCGAGTTCCAGTTATCACATGTCCCGGAGCACCTCCATCTCCCTGTCCTTTCCGAAGCGTTGGGCAAGCGTTCTAACAAGGAGATGTTCGCAGAGGCTACAACCCCTCACAACACTGTAGCACATTCCAAGGTGCGGCCAGTAACATTGTAGTCTAAGAGAAAACGCGTCCCATGGAAACCAGAAGAGAATGAGACGATACTCAAGATGAAGAATCCATGCTGCCCTCACGCAGCGGACTCCAGGGGCAATCCGGGTGCAATACTCTACGAAACTCAAAAAGTAGTCATGGTGGGGTGATGCGCCAATCTCCTAGCAACTTCCATCTGCTAGTCAACACGTTGAGCACGGTCTCTGCTACACCCGAATGGACTAAGAGCCTCAGTAGGTAATAGACTCAATAGGGAATATGGAATCCACGATCGTGGGGAAAAGTTTGGTGCTGTGTAGGCGCTAGGGTTGGGGAGGGGCAAACATATGGACTCACGAGGATTATAGAGCTGGGAGTGGATTTATATATTGATTTCTAGGCTAGATAACGATGGAGTTGTGCTAAGTTCTCTCTATAGGTGTGTTTACACACTCTATTCGACCGATTCATACATCTTGTAGTGGACATCAATATTACACCCATTTTTGCTATCCTAATCGCTGCCTGTGAGTCCTCTCATTCAACAACATTTATTATACTCTACTATATTGTACCTTCTAACTTCTACATTTTTCATGAACTTGACCTAGTACATGCCATCTAGCTGTTGGTCACAGTCCTCCCTTCTAAGTCTTCCTACCCTTCGTCAAATTCGTCAATGGGAGGTTGTTGAATCAGGCAGAATATCGAAAGCAAGACAGGGAGCAAGAAAGGCGATCAGTTATCGTACACAATCCGTGACATCGCTGAATCAACACCAAGCTCCTTCATCCTCCTCTTAGCCCAAGTTCCTAGATCACCGAAATATCCCTCTAGATCGTCACCTCGCCACTCTCGCAACGCAAACCAAAGGTGGCGTACGTCTTTCCCTGCCTGGATTGCACGTTCGTAATCGGGTGCTTGATTGAAGAGAGCCTACGTAGAGAAAGGCAGTTACTTCTCTGCTCATGTACTGAGAAAGACGATGCTTGAACGAAGGACATACCATGAAATATTGCCTTGCCCATGTCATGTACTACACGCGGTCGTCCGGAGTTGCGTCGTCAGGTACTCGAATAAATGAAGGGGCGGCATTCTCATCTGTCACTAGATCGACGGTCACCGCCATCAACGGGTCGGACAAGATAGCCGGCACGATGCACCCAGTCTCCCAGTCGTATAGGGACGTCACGAGGGGTTGACCGTTTGCATCTCTTGTAATCGACATATTGTGAATGCCGAAATCGCCGTGCTCGAGAACGAGACGATAGAGAGAGGTCTGGTCGCTGTCTATAGGCATAATGTGTGGGATAAGGCACAAGAGAGACTGCTTGGCCGCCACAGCAATGGGACCAACGGTGGCATTGTCACTCTCCCACCCGATCATGTCGCCTATGTTCCTAATTGTCGCTTCGATCTTGGACATAAAAAGAGCAACACAGAACTCGCGTGTGGGAGCAATAGGAATAGGAAGTAATTTGGGCTTCTGTTCAAAGAGGCGTTCGCCGAGCCAAACAGCGGCGAAGTCGAGCAGGAGATTGAAATTGAATAATGATGCGCGGATACGAGCTGACTGAGTAAGAAGGCAAGCCTAGAGAGAAGATTGGGACAGTTAAATTGAATTGAGCAGAATAGATTGCTGACATAGGCACGCACCTTTTGTTCTGAGCTGAGATCCCGCCATACATTCTTCTCTCCCTGTGCTCTTTCAAACAAGAACAAGTGACGGCCCGCAATATCCTGAGGGAGATCAAGTCTGGGACCAACGTGCTGCACTGGGATACGGTGGTAAAGCAGGCAGGAGGCCAAGATATTAGGCTCTGAGCGCATGAGCTCGTACACCGCTACCTCGAACTTGATCTCGGGAACTTGCTTATGAATTGGGGCGCCGTCAAAGTTAGGCATATTAACATCGTCACGAGACATACGTGCCACGATGTCCGGTCGATTCGACAGTTTGAGGTAGACATCCTATACGCCACCTAACCTCAGTCTCAGCATGGAATCGGATTATGAAGATTTCAAACAGGAACTCACATAGTTATTAGAGCCCTTGGAGATCACCGGGATGTCAATCACGTGGGCGTCGAGACTTATTAACGTCACAAAACAGGAAAAACTTGTCTAGGGAGGAGTAATGTGGTTCGTCGTTCCAGTTCACGTTGACAACAAACTTTGGAGGCATGTGCTGGCTGAACTGAAACGCCAAGTAGAGGCATTGAAGGCCGATGAGGAAGAGGACGATAAAGGGACCGATGATGGAGGGGAATTATGAGGAGGGGATATACATTACAAAATCAAATAGGACTGGATAAAACGGATGAAAGTCTCGGAGTCGCCAGTTGTAACATAATGTGAATTTGATTGAATATTTTGGTAGAATGCTTGTACTCTCTGATCTGCCTTCCTGGCCCTCACATCGCTCAATTATGATGCTATTGACCCCCCTAATTGATTTATAATTCATTAATACAAAACTTCTAAGACGGGTTTGCCAACAGACGCGCATACCATCCATTAACTTAGGAATCAATAGGCCAGCAGTTCATTTCAAGTAGAACTGAGGGGCTGAAAGGGACTACTTGTCATTGTGATGCTTGAAATTCATCCCGTCGATCTGTTCAAAATCTATCCAACCCTACATCTTCATTATTTTGCTGGTCAACCTATCCTGGCATGATAGTGAACTTCTTCAAGTACATACTGCTTCCAGCAGTAGGCAAGATATAGGCGGATGCCATCTTCAGTATACACTTCAAAGGTGTACATTCCCGTCCTTGCTTTGTAAGTTATACATGGCCTGCCAGTACAAGATTCCGAAGCTGAGTTCACACAGGCAAGAGGATGCCGAGGTCTTTCCATGACTTCTACAAACCGAAGAAAGCTTGTTTTTTTAGAGTCATCGGACTGTCGTTGTATTACGACCACTTCTTTGCCGCTCTAGATCCAATCCCAGTGGCTTCCGAGGAGCTTTCCTAGCTCGCCCCCAGTAGGAAGAAATTTGTTCAAAAAGGTTGGCCGGAAGAACCATGTCGGCCTCAGAAATTTGGCCCTCAATGGATGTACTATCACTGAGACCAGGACATATAATAATTTCCACAGCCTTCATCTCCAGCTTGTCATAAATAGCATAGAAGATAATTTCACTACTGTCACTCATGTTGTAAACAGCGTATTCACCCTTTGCCTCACTTTGTCTGTAGGATATCCAGTACATGCACGCAAAAGGAATAGCCGCCGGCTCTGACGTCTTATGTTCCTGAAGAAAGTAGTTGAAAACGGTGTCACGGGGATAGTGATGTCAAGACTGGATATCAACACTGCTCTGCCAGCTGTGATATCCTGCCCAAAGAAGTCAAAGAATGGATCCAGTTTCGAGTCTGAATGTCCGCAATTTCTGCATTCTGACATAACTTCTTGTAATAGACTGATTCATTCAGCCACGATGTAGCGCTGATAGATAGACCAGTATACAAATCATCGATTAAAGGCCCGTCATCATGTGTTGTACTGCTGTGTGAAGCACAAGTCATCAGTCTGTGTAAGTCAGCGGTCCGCCTTTCTGAATTGTCTCGATTCTCCCCGACCTATTTTGCCTGACAACAAAGAAAACTCAGAAGGATACTAAATGGTCTCGTCTAGTTGCTCAGTAGGGGGATCTGAGCCTTGGCTTGATCGTGATTCCAGTCTCTTTTGCCTCTGTTCTTTCCGAAGACGGTGAAACCGAATTATCGGTTCTTCCTTATTTCTACCCTTCGTCGCGACAACGTCGATTCTTTCAGCCTGGTTCCTACTGAAGCTTGAGTAAGCATGTGAATGGCCAGCCTATATCTGGTACTGACCTAGAGACATAGGAACCAGCTTCTTTCAAGTACCTCATACAAAGTCCAGCAAAGTCGTCGGCCGTCCCGTATATCTTCACAAACATTTTCTTCATGCCATTTGGCAGAGGATCCTTTGGATTAAGCCAAATATGAAGGCTTGCTAGGCTAGCAAACAACTTGAGATTCTGTTGCACCGAATCGACTACAGCAGTCGTCCCAACAGCAAAGAGTACATCAGTGTTGTACCAAAGATCACTTCGGATAATACGTTCATGCTCTTCAGTGTCGAAAGTCCATGTCCCAATAGTGTTCCCATAGAGCTCTATCCTTGGTAGCAGTATTCCTTATTCACAATCCGGGCATATCGGTTCATCAACAAAACGTCTATATTTCTCGGCCCTATGCTCAAAAACCTGTCTATACTGATCACAGTAGACGTATATCAAGAGACTATGCATGGCGATTGTCGTGGGCCACGGTCCAGCAGAGGGAACGGTAGTATTCAAGGCTAGGAAGTTGCTATCCTTTGTCCCTATTCCATCGATATTATAACAGTATCTTCGCCTCACTCTAGGTATCAGACAATCAATCAACTGATGATATAGGCCAGGACAGGCAACTTTCACGAGATTGTAAATGTCGTCGTATATTTGAAGAAATTGTTTATGAGTATGAATGTGGTCGAGCATATCGACGTGGAACAATTGCTCGCCCTGCTTTCCTTCTCCCTCCTGTATGTACCGTATATAAATGCCATTCATAGAACAAAAGTCAGGAACTACAAGAGATCGATTAGTACCCGATAATCACAACGAAACGAGGAGGCAATTCAGGCGAGGAAACAATTTGACTCACTCCCTGTCGAAACAGATGTCCCAGCGCCCTCGAAGATAATAATCCTCTCTCCCTGACAAAATTGCTCTACTATATTCCTGAGTCATGTTCTCAGAACATCGAGGAGGCATCGATAATTTTCAGAACCTTTCATAACGTTGTCAGAGGCCTTTTTGTAGGAACAGCAGAGACAGGAACGAGATTTGAGAGTCATAGCGCGTCTTGGACACAGCGAGGCTGACGAGGCTTGCTATACAGGGAATTAGAACCTCAGGCACACAAACGGTTATGCTCTATCAAGTCATCAACAACAATGCTGCCATCCTCAACAACGATTGAGGTTGACATCAACTTTGATGTTATAATCCTTGCCGATGGCTGTTAGAGCCGCGAATAACGTTCGTGTACCAGAGCCAGGCTCTCTTCACTGCCAACTCACCACTCCCACCACAACGCGCCTCTACCTTCCACCTTCGAGATGGACGACTGAGAATCTGAGTGTCATCGACTGGCCGACTGCAGGGCAAGCTCCTGTCTCAGGCGTTGCTGACATCCAAAAACACAACCCAAATCCTTGTTCCGAAGACTCTCGCGTGGTTGATAAGCTGGACACTCTCTGCTCCTTGAAGGTGAAGCCTCTTCGAGACGAATGCATACGACAACTCTTCCGTCTTCTGGTGCCAAAACAGTCCCTAAATATTAGCAGGTATGCAGGATCGTCGAATTGTCATGGTTGATCGATACAAAGTACTGATGATAAGGTCTAAAAGGTTAGAACTTGCCCTATGCTATGATGGTAAACCGCTTGCCGCCGTTTCCTGCCCGATTGTCGTTCGTTCAATACCACACCCTAGGCCGGTTTTCGCCTTCATCGACAAGACATGGTTGTCTAAGAAGCGATATGAAGAATCTGGGCGCCGGAAACAACAATGGAGGATTACATATAATAGAGTCCAAAAGATGAACGATCTGGCATTTGACCCCTACTATGCTAGCGTCTTAATTGCGATGGCTCAGGATGCTCGCTCTTCGACTTCAGACAGGCAGATTCAGGTAAAACCTTCTTCTTGTCATTCCTTCATATGTAGAAGAGCTCTCTAACATCCCTAGGTATACCTGTTCACTCCCTCGACCGATCGAAAATCCTTAGTACAATTCTCAGCGACAATCCCAACCTTATACCTGCAGAAATTTGACGACCCTTACAAAGCTGTGGTCTGTCCGCTTGTACTCACAGAGAGAGTCTTGTCTTTGGATCAGCCAGAAGCTATCATCGAGGCTTTGAATGAGATTGCAAGGCTTTGTGCAGGATCGCAGGCTGTGCCCATAGCTTCACCGAAGCGTAAGGTGATGTCTGATATTACAAATCACATTGATGTATCACCCGTAGCCGGGATACAAAGTAGGGGGAAGCGAAGACGTACTTGTACAACAAAACATGAGGAGATTGAGATACCTTGATATGGGTGGCGAAATCCGGTAATTTCCTCTGTATTAGCCTGTAGTTTAAATTATTATTCATGTCATCTCTCCATCCAAAGCAAAGCAGCTCTCTGTGGATTGCTAACCATTACATCTACGCTCATCGTTTATTTCTCCCAGGTTGGTAAACTCTCAACTGTACCTTTGGTAATTTCTGAGCCAGTCACCCCAATCTGCAATCGCCAGAACTTCCCACGGCGCCCACTCCGCTTGTCATCATCATTCTCTCTCCTGCTGTTGCTGCTGCATGCTGGCGAATACCCTGCACAGCCAAAGGCAATAGTAGCGTATTTGAAGGATGACCCATGGTTGATTCTGATGGAGATGGCAAAGAACGGACTTCAATTGGTAGCGTATTGTTCAGTGAAATCGATGGGCAGAGTCTGCTGTATTTAAGTCTCACTCTGATGCTTAAGCCAGAATCATTCACCGAGGTCGTCCAATCAAAATGCGACGGGCTCGCATTGCAAGTAAGTCTGATTTTGTAAGCCCAACAATTGGCCACATTTCCGGCAAAACGTGGCGGAGCACCCAAAACCCTGTACTTCCATGCGGCCGTCTGTGGAATCTTTAGAGATGGCATATCCAGCTTCCATTTTTCTCGACGATGATGGGTTTATTGAGGATAGTTTGCTTGACCATTTCGAGAGTAGAGCTATCCAGTTTGCCTGTCTACTGTGTAATACTGTATACCGCGCCAGCAATATAAATGGTATCCGGTTAGTTCAGGCGGGTGTCGCTGCTTTGCTGTAGCTCGGCGTGAACCACTTCACGGCCACAGCTTTCTCCACACCCGTACCAAGTGGCGATATTGCTGAGATTTCAGACAGTTTGTATTACATCCTTAAGTTTTTAAGTTAGTTCAATGAGCCTCGGAAACATTTGCAAGGCTCTCTTCGGCCAAGGCGTCGCCGTAATGGCCTGGCCCCTTAACCTATAACGATGAATAATGATATCACGATGGAATGAGGTTTTCAATGATCAACTCCCCAAAGCTGGACGAAAGTAAATCTACCATACAAACTACAAAGCGAAACTAGCTGTGTAGCATGGGCAATTGTTGCAGCAAGGTCGTCCTAGATATGGCAGTCTTCTAGAAGGAAGCGGACTAAACAAGGAAAGGGTCAGGGGGCAGCAACATATAAGAGGGCTCTCCTATATGAGTTGTACTTAGAATAAAATATCTATCTTCTATGCCTATTACTCTCATAAACGTATTCAGCTATACATGTAATTTGATTGGTTATTGTCTTTCTCAGCTGAACCACGTTACCAGATTACACAACCCCGCCTCCAACTCTAGCACTATCTGCTAACGCTGGTCCAGAATTAGGTAGTGCATCTACAATATTCGTGTGCTTGTGATTTTTCTTCCGCTTCCACCATAAGATGAATAGAACAACGAGAATCACGAAGAAAACAGCGACGACGATACCAGCAATGCCGCCGCTTGATGTTTTGTATTTCTTCCTAGAGGATTTAGACTTTCCGAGAGCCAGAGAAACAAGTTGCAGGATAGAAAGAACACAGAGGAACGACCGAATAAGCATCATGAACTTTTTGGTCGCCTGGATGAAGTTGAGGTGTTTATTGAAGCAAATTTCTGTAGAATGAATTCTGTTATGAAGGAAGCCTGCCACATACACATATGACTTGCTAAATGTCATCACTGGAGATAGCTTTAATATGCCGGTGACGAAATATGTCCTCAAATCTAGGTCCGCATGGTAGTGTTCTTATCTTGGGGAGTTGCCGCAAATAGTAGAAACAAAGATGACTGAACTACTGATCATTATGTTCCCATTAAGTATATCTGCTCAATAAGAACAACGAGCGGCGGAGCGGCGGTATCAAGTGGATGTTTAATTATTAGCTCTCTGTTGTCACCTGCCTCTATCTTTGGCTAGGTGACTGCAATGAAAGTTCTCTTTAGCCGGGCCTAAATATTGCTAAAGCCACTCGTCAGTATATTCGAACACTTCAAAGGGCGGCAACTAAGGGCTTACATTTCGCTATGGGCTGTTTCTTGAGCTGTATAGGTCAAATCGTCAGCATTTTAATTGTACTCGACGCCATACTGGATTTGTAGCGATAAGATTACATGGAAATCCAACCCTTATAAAATATTCTATTTCCTACTAGTGTAACATAGGCGCTCATCTGTAAATAAGAAGTCGCCCTTTGTCTTCTCGACCACACGTGTAAATGGTAGTATATAGACTAGGTATTGTATAATAATCTGGCTTAGCCGGTCTGGGAAGCAACAGAATATATACTCAATCTTCCCTCGGCGCTTTCGTGCCTTATCGTATGTGGTCACCACTGCCACTCGTCCATTAATCACAAAGACGTTCCGACTTGATGTAGTACTATTCTGGACCTTGATTGAGCCAAGCTCGAGACTACGGGCAGGCTGACCTCCCATAATATGCATAGCTACCATGAGCTTAAGTAAGAACTGCTTCTCACGGCTTAAGTATGCCTTACATGGCTGCTCAGCCCACTCAAGCTGGTTATGGCTACTGCCACTGCCACTGCCACAATCACTGGTCTTGACTAATGGCTGGCCATCCCGAAGCATCAGCTCCCATAAGAACTCCCAGCTAACCTTCCAGTGAGCATTATCCGGGTGGTCAATAAAGCTATAGCCGCTCTGCTGAAATCGCTGTGCTGTCCCCATACTATCAACGAGCTGTGGCAGTGGCACTGGCATAATATACTGGTGAAAGAACAGCTCATGTAGTAGACCTTCGAGTTCCGTAGTCAATGCTTGGCACATTGCCCGTACTTTGGCCATAGCCACTCCCATGCCATCGTAGAAGACCGTCTCACGATCGTCAGACCAGAAGATATTAGACTCAGATGACTGGACCCGGTTCTGAGCCTGTCCAAAAGCAAGCTGGGAGAGAATACTTGATATAGGCGAGAACGACCCCTCACATAAGTAGTTCTTTCGTGCGCTATGGATCCGCTTAACCACTGCCTCTGCCACTATCCCGATCTCTTTTCGACTCTGGAGGCCTATTGCTGGCCAGCCTTGTTCTGGGATAGAGAGCTCAAGTATGAGTAGTCGAATAATCCAGAGCATATGTGCTAAGATAGGAGTATACTGAAACGACTGGTAGAATCGCTTGGTCTGAACATTGATGCTCTGTATAGCCAAGTAGTGCATGACTGGCGACTCATATAATCGTAGTTGACTAGTATCTTGGCAAAGTAGACTAATGATGAGTCTTAGAAGTGCCACATCAAGCTCGTCATCATTCCCAGCCACTGCCACTGCCACTGTCTCTCGTATATTCCTGACCTCCTGGAGCTGGAGCTTAGAGAATGTGATCCCAGTCTCTGTATCCTCATCTGACTTTGGGGCAGTACGCATTACATAACAGAGTAGCCTAGCGAATGTCTGGCTATATCGTGGAATCGTCGTCTTATAGTTCTGGGGCCGCTCAAATGGTCGCTGGCTAGCCACCAGTCACGCTAGCTAAACACGCTAAGGATATAAACACACACACACAGCTTAGTTTAGTTTCTATCTAACCAACCTAAGAATCAACTACTATTCTTGACACTATCAGTGCAAAAGGCGACCAGGTATGCTATCGGATCCGGGCTTGACGATCGATACAGACAAGAGATGATATTTTCCGTGTAGTATAGAATCCGACGATCGCTACAATGAATGGATTTGCCGTTGCAAGGGCTTCACGTCGTCTTCCGGCCCGTCTAAGCGCGGCTGCGTAGCCACCTTGCGCTATCGACGCTGATTTTGCTTCGTGGGAGAATGGGATTTTGGACTACGTCTTGTATCAGCAGCCAAATTCTATCTGGCCGTATCTTAAGGGTGTGGTGGGTCGGTCTCTTACCTGTATAATTGACTTGCAGGTACTTTCTTCCCTGTGTAGATACTGGAAAAATCTACAGGTTTGACCCAAGCTGATCACATCGTCGAAATCGAGATACAGGATAATGTTGGCCAGTACCACGTTTGGTGAACGCGTCAAGCTGTCCATTGAATGCTTCTCCGTATTTGGTGCTAGGAAAGAAGCAGAGGCTGACCAGAGCTTGAGTGCAGTTGAGAGACGTGGAGGTTTAGGGAATGGACGAACAACGGAAGAAAAGCAAGAGGTGATGCTACATATAGGTTTGTGATGCATAAGATCGTAAGGCTCAAGCGCAGAGCCTCATGCTCACACATTTAGCTTCACTGGCCGATTGACCTAGTACATGGGTTGGATTACCTACGGCCAAGTGGCACAGCACAATTGGATAAGGGCTCCGGGCTGAACGGTGGGCGAGTCCCGTTTTCTGCCACTTTGTGCATTGGCTACTTTCAGGTAGGTATCAGAGAGCCATGGCCTTGTCTTGATAGAGACCAATTCTCCTGTACAAAGGCTTAGCGGGCATGGCTTCATCGGAGAATCGACTTGGTAAAGTCCTATCGATAGAAAAGACGTCTTTCGAAAAATCATTCACTCGAAACTCTACGTCTAGCTGATCTTCTTTAGCTCTCTCTTTACTTTGTTGATAGGCACTTGGTATTGAAAAGGACAATGGATCACGGCTGGGCTAACGAACGGTGAGGGTATCGATATTGGCAGCGGGTTTTTCCCGCTCTATAGCGAGGTTTTTGAAAGCCAATCCAGACACTTGCTACCTGTACATGCCTCGCAATTATAACCCTTCTCAGCTCGGTCACCACACGTTGTACAGCGATGGACCATTTTGCCGTTCTTTGCCACCTATCCTCTCTCCTTGACCCCCTTGATCTCCCTTTCCCTGCTCTGCTGCTTGAGAGTGATTTTCATCTCAAGAAGGCTAGTTATCATCTCTTCCACCTTATCTTTATTTCCATCAGCCTTACTGGCCTCGTCTCTAACGACGTCGTTGTCTCTTCCCTTATAAGTAGTTGTTCGCTTCCGGCTGTCCAGCTGCTCTGTCATCGCCGTTGAGGAGGATCGTTTTCGCAGTCGATTTTGAGGAGGTTTAAGGCTATCTTCTGCGCTGCTTAAAACATGACTGTTAGCCATTTTACATTCCGTCTACATGCTATTTACTTACACAGTCGATATCATGGCTCTTCCCTGAGATTCTCCCGCTTTCCGTTTCTTATCGTCCAAGAAAGCTAGTAAGTATATTGGTCTATCGATTCATCAGATTCGTTAACAGAAATTCTTTTCTAGAAAGATATCAAGATGATTTACCTGTGAAACTTGAGCGTGTTAGAAGCTAGGGGGAAGTTCCTTGCGATCTCCTTATGCGCTGGCTCTTCTCTATGTGCTCTTAGAGCGCCTGGAGCATCTCCCGCTGAAAATCCAAGGGCTACATGCGTAGCTCGACGCGATACTTGTAGATGCATAAGGAGCAGTGGCTGGCGGACGTATTATCGGTGAAGGGGAGGTCAATTGGGCATAGGTTCGGGTTGCCTCGTCTCGTCTGCAGCGATGAGGCGGACGCAATGTAGAACGGAAAGCAATTGAGAGTTGTGGCCACGACATGCTTTACCTTGCGGGCGGTCACTCCGCCGTTCTTTGTCCGTTGATAGGCCTACACCATTCCGACTGATTCTTCTTCTGACCCAAGATATCATTGAACACCTCTAAGTGCTCGGTCTTTTCAGGGATTGATCTGACTCGGGACACTGATGTAGGTTGCATCGAGTACGGCGTCATCTACGACACAAGTTAAGAAAAGTAGAAGCAATAGTAATACAAATTGATAGTCTACACTGATTTCAAACAAACATGACGATTACCGCAAATATTTTACTCTCAAGTGAGAGTAGAAAGCTGCTGCCTAGGGCCCAGCTCCTTTCTCCATCCTCTCTACCCTTTGACGAAACCATGTAGTCTCCACATTCTTCGCTGGATCATAGCCACATATACCCACATCTGATTCCTTAGGTTCGGTAGGATCACAGTCCACTTGAATCTTACAATCAGGGAATATCTTCAGCTGGCCCTCTAACGTCGGAAAATATGACCGGAGTACAGGAAACTCCCAGGACTCGTCTTCCAATTCCTCCATAATAAGGATCTCGCTGTGGCCCGCCAACTCATCAAGTATCATGCCAATATTAGGGAAGTATCCAAGGTTAGACACCCGCACGAGAGTGTACTCGTTGACGTCGAATCCTTCTGGCAGCGTCGAAATGCTCTTAGACGTATCGGCAGGTTCAACATAGCCAACAGCACCTTTGGGAAGATGGCTATACACTCCAGCTTCGGAGGCCGAAGGGTTGCAGGTATCCGATTGAGCGAAGGGCGGAAAACCGAGCCTAACACGATTCTGCCTTTCAAGACGTCGCCAATGCTCTTCGTACGCTGTTTGAGAAACACCAAGTTAACAAAATTAGCAAATATAGAGCGGATATACTCACCATCAAGGGAAATGCCTTCAATCGGCGCGTTCCAGAACTCTACACCTGTGAGGAGCCAGAGATCGTGAAGAATCTCCCGGGGATAAGGTCGACTTCTGAGAACAATTTTAACCCTCCTGGTCCGATATGAACTGATCAGAGCCAGTAGCGTGTATACGGGTATTGGGGGTTCCTCCTATGGCGTTGGATTGCAAAGCTATCCACCGGAAAATCCACGCAGTGGCCGCCGTAATATCTATCTGTACGTTCTTGTCAAAAGGATTCTTCGGCCGATTGGGGTTGGAGAGAATTGCTTACCCACAGAGATATGACATATCCAAATTTGTCATAAAAATAAAGGAAGAGAGATGCCAAAGCGGGAATCCATGCGATCGTACAGAAAATGATGTTCCACCGGAGAATACAACGGATGCATAGCGGTTGTTTGATGAAGGTATTTGACGGGATGATTCGTCTAACGCACAATACCCCGTTACATTCGTTTGTTTTTGACCCTGGGTCTCTCCATGTGCACATTTTCCCGAGATATAAAGCGTCGAGTAAGATGTATTCGGCCGGAAATAATGAAAGAGTCGTAATCCTCCAAGCCTCCGTAGGGCCGGTATTGGTGGCTATTAACGCAGCAAGCACCAGCATGAAGACGGTACAGAGTATCTGCAGAACCACCGCAGACCGACGAATCCAACGTGGGTAATCGGCTTCAGTGCAGAATTGCCACAAGAATCCGCACTAAGAAGTCAGGTATAGCCTTTCTAGAAGAGTCGAGCAACGTACCTGGTAAATGACGATTAATCTGCAGATTAAGGAAAGAAGAACTCCTAGAGCATTTTTGTCGAAGAGAATAGAAAAGATAAGGAGTAGCACGCTTACGACAAAACACATAAAACAGAGCCCCGCCTCAAGGATCGACAGGACGCTGCGTCTCCCTCGGTATAACCGTACAACAGAAACGCCAAACTTGACCGTAAACACACATACGGTAAGGGCAGAGAACACAAGAGATAGCGTAGAGTAGAATTTCTGAGATGGTTCAGGCTGACTCGACACCAGGCGTGCGTCTAGATGGAGATGGCGAACTGTCGAAAGGAGATCGTCCTCATGCTGCCACTACCAGTCTGACTCCGAGTAAGCGAGGGTTTCCAGAGTAGTCCCTTTAGTCCCCTGCAATCAAGGTTCGTTGGATGTAAACTGGGACCGCCGGCTTCACGTCTCTAGCCGTTAACGAGATCCATTTGCATTCGGCTGGAAGAACCAGTAGCTTAGTTCGTTGCGGAAACTTGATAGATCTTCGACCAATATAGGAAATTTAAAGTGATTTCAAGCCGCGACTTGCGCCGCTTTGCGCCATTGAGACGAAGCTATTTGATATACTACCTCAACTTGGCCAGCCGAAGTGATTGATAACAATGGGGGTCCAGCTTTTCATGAAACGTGACGGAGTAGAGTATGACCTTGAATGCATTCGTAGTCTCGATCTCACATATCATACGTTGACGGAGCTTGTTGTCCAGCTACACAAGGCCGTCGCCGCAACGAAATCGATCAGACTGACAGCTGGCATCTTATATCACAAGTTCGATTCTCCACCCGATCGTTACTCGCTCGATTTTGCAAAGCTTCTGTCGATTCGATATAGAGAAGAAGAGCATCCCTTGCGGGATTTTCTGTTGCAACTTTCTCCTCCAGCATTGCTCAAAGTCAGCCATGACCACAGGATTAAATGTCTGAAGGATAATCAGGAAAACCTCTCAGCGTTTGCCCAGTACGCCAACGAGCATGCGAAAATAAGAGAAGAATTTGTTGATCGTGCAAATAAGCTGCTGGACGGGGTCCTTCGAACCAGCTTTAGACACGATGTTGCAGTCTACCGAGGTGATATCACTTACCGTCCTATTGTTATTCTCATCACTGACACCGCTCTAAAAGCCAGAAATATGACATTGCTACCCACGGTCGAGTCGATGCCATGTCCGAATGGTCAGACAGAGACAGCACATTTTCCGAATTCCCAGCTTGGAGATACCTCAAACTCTCAATCGGTAGCGTCACTCTCAAATGCTCTACAATCATCGACGGCTCCGGATCATCCCACGGAACGATCTGCCAACGGAGAAATGGTCCTTTACGGTAGGAGAGAAGCTTTGCAAAAAAAAATTAGGAGAACAGTCGCTGATATTGTGCCTAGGAAATCAACCTCTACCAGATATAATCAACATCTTGCCTACACATCCCCCTACAGCTCTGGCCAAGGAAAGATTGATGGCGTTCCTGTCGGATGCTGGGGATGCCTTTTTCTGGATTATATTGCCGATCGAGTACACAAGGGCGCCGCTGATTCAAATCTCTCAGGAGATGTTCGGAGAACTGATCTCTTTTCTGAAATCTTAATCCTTCCTATCATACACAAGCTGTATTGTATAATGGCCTGCAAACGTACACTTCTGACCGGACTCAACCTCGATCAAGAAAGGCCCCCCCATTCCAGGTCTTACTGTGGCACCGGCTACTGCTTTGTTTCCTCCAGTGACCCGCAAACTTCCCTCGCCCTGATCGCTGGCCATTATCCTGACGGCAGAGAACGAGTGTCCGTAGGCCTCTCCACCCTTTATAGAACCGTCGCCAGCTTGCTCCGGACCGATAGTCACAGCTCTACCAAGCTAGGAGGGGGGATTTAGCTATGTTCATATCTTGCACTATTGGTTGTACCTTTTTTTCCACCTCAGTTTGAAGCCAATCTTTACGACACATATCGATCGGTGCGGTCGGTGACGCCGCGACAGCCTTTTAGAAGAGTATATGTTATCGTCCCTAGGTTGTTGGTACCTTACTGAGCTTTTCGTTTGCCGATGTTGGTTCTAAGCGCAGCGAGATCATGACAACTGATGTGGTTTTGACGCCTGTTCATACGCCACGTAACTAGCAAATTAAGCGAAAATATATTTGAGCGAGCTCCGACCACAACCTTCCATCAACCCCACCCTACCTTGCCAACCTTTGATACAATCATGAAAGCCACTGTAGTCGAACCCGGCGACATCACGACTGTCAGTTTTGTTAGTAGTGCCCTTATCATTCTCCAGGACGATGGAGATTTTGGCGATGAAAGCGTTCTCGAAAGCGTCGCGGCTCAAGATGACCTGGCCTGTCCCACACTTCTAAGTCTGCCTTCCATACCCTTTCCAGTTCGCGACAAGTCAGTATGTAAGCATCCATACCCATTTGGCTATCTGCGAAGCTAATATCTTGCGCAGAACTTTCGGCGTATGCTGGGGCGGTACTTCTCCGGGCGATACGAAATACTTTCGGGTCTGTAGATACATAAATTCAGCGAAACCAGATCTATTCCATGGGATCCGGAAAGACAGCAGAGACTGGTCGCACATTATGTTTTGAATGATATATATGTGACTCCACCTGATGGTGAGAAGGTGCTTGTGAAGAGGGCCTCCATGTTCGTCTGCTCAAATTATCAATTGAGCCTTATCTTTACTGATGCTGGAACCAGAATCTTCTGCCCTCCATACTGCCTATCGATCGTCGTTTCTCCAGCTACTCCAAGTCAAGAATGCACTGTCGTAACGGTACTCACGAGAGCAAAGGGATGATGTCGAATACACAAGGGGTCACTGGTTGCGTGAACAAGTTGGGGGGGACATTGGTTTTGTTTGTAGGGCCGCGGATGTACGATTCTTGCATTAGTGCGGTTCTGATTTAGCGGTATTGAGAAATCATTTATATTGATCGCTATTTGTTATAGGATCCAAATAGCATGACAACTGTTTGCTCCCCATTTGCGGAGAGAGATATTTTAGGCTTTTGATCAAGACCTCGGCGCCATCAGAGCCTCCACCCATGCCAGGCAATCACGATGATCAGATGAGATGTCCTTTTAGTGCTGCTTCAACTAGTCCTCCTTGTCATGTTCATTACGGCTGCCCCAAGAAGTCTGGACTGTTAGTATAAGCTTTGAGAACAACATCGCGAGACTTACCACATGGAGCGTGAAGAAGGCGTAGAGTTTGATGAGGCCATGGCAGTACCCGAAAATGATTGTTACGGGAAGGAAACAGATATCCTCAGGGTATAGTGCGAAATGTGGTAAGAGCTTCACTACCTTCGTGGACAATAGCCAGAGACCGAAGATGCAAAAGATCAAGAGGCGATGTGATGGATCCCACGTAATGGTGCTACGGTGGAGGAGGAAGCCAAGTAACGGGTCAGTTATCAATGAATGAGATACTGTCGCAAGGAGTAATGCGTATAAACTCCAAGGTGTCTGTCTGTTTATCATATATTAGAGTAAACAATGCGAGACAAGGATGGGATACATACATCCAAACACCTCTACAACTTCTCCGCACAACTCTCCTTCACAACCAACCTCAAACTCCGTCACAGCCAAAGGCGTTGATCGAGATTTTAAATCTCAGCAGCAGCAGAAGCACAGAGCTTCTGCACTACATCAACTCCGCAACAAACAAAAACCAATCTGACATCAAACACCTGGGGGCAAGGAACTTGGTCCGTGGCCGTAGAATATTTAGACATCGATCACTGACCTCCAGTTTGCCCGGCGATAGGCAATCTGGGTAGAACGTTACAATGAAAAGAAAGATGGTCTGGTACCTGGTCTAGGCGTCGGGTTTGCCTGCTTGTTGGGCCGGAGATCAAGAAGAGAATGTGCGGATGGATCTAATCTGGGATCATCTAATGATTACTTGTGCTAATGTGTGGTCTAGTTACTCGACTGCCGATTACGAACATCCATAGCTCAAATTACTCCTCAAGCACATTTAGCAGACATGATGAGAAGCGGATTGGGGAGACTCGGTGGCTAGTGGCAGTTGGTAAATAAATCGACGACCTTCCCAACTCACGACCGCGACTCTTCTTCAATAGCTCGCACGCACACATTTCGCTGATGTGCACAATAGCATTTGGCAATGACAGAGGAAATGCGCGAGATCTGCATCCAATTGAATCCCAGGCACAGGGACGACAAAGGTTCAGGATCCACCGACGACGAAGAAAAAAGGGGAGAGCAATCGTAAGGCAACACGACAAGCACAAGGGCTTAAAAGGCCATGTGCTCTCAGCGCACAAGTACCATGGGTCAAGCTTGAGCTCGCCGGTGCTTGGAAAGATGATTGACCAGACTTGGGGCTGCTATGCGATCATTTGGGTCTTCTTCAAGCATTTTCCGGAGAAGTGAATGCTTGGGCGGTATTTTCTCCTTGTACAAGGTAACCTCGTCGAGCCAAACGCGCATTTTTCGAACAGCAACGTCTGACTTCCGCTGAATATCCGATATTTTCCAGTAATCAGGATTCGGTAGCGGCATGATACCTAAGACAAACATCATGACAAGCCCAGCAGCCCATACATCCCCAGGACGGCCCCTCATAGAAGAAACGATGAATTCCGGTGGTATATAAGCATGTGTCCCGATGGAGCTGCAAACCGGTTCTACGGCAGATTGCAGAGAGTGCCCAAAATCGCAAATTTTGGCTCTGCCGTTATCGCCGACAAGAATGTTTCCGGGTTTGATATCAAGGTGAAATATCTCCTGGGAATGAATATACTCGAGTCCACTACTGATATCCTTCCAAATCTGATAGGCTGCCTCTTCAGATAATTGTGACATTTTCTGGTCATTAGCAAATTTGTGCAGATCTCGCCCACCATACTCCAACTCAAGGCGCATGTTTGGGACGTCATGATCGAGAAGCCTGACGATAGAGGTCCGTTGTAGGCGTAAGTTCTAGTCGGAAATTCAACAAGATTCCACGATAAAACTCACATGGTTCAGGCGATTCAAAATCTCCATTTCGTTTCTCCACGCGCTGGCAGATCCACTAACCGTAGGCCGTCTACAAATTTTGATCGCAGATACTATACCGCTACGGATACGTTTGACAACAGTGGTGACGGGAGTCTCACCAATCTGAATATCTGGAGGATCAACAGTCGTTGAAGCCGATGATGTTGGCAGTGCAAATCGTATTGTCTTTGTTGCATGCCTTGATTTGACAGTCTCATTTGAGTGCAAAGCTGGTCCAATGGTGCCGGTCGGTGTGGATGATGTGCCGTTGAAGGGTCCGTTCGCTGGAGATCCAATACGAAGCTTGTCCGGCGAAGGATATACAACCGGGGTAGGGGAGATAAGCTCTAGATCGCCTTGAATCTCACTGGGAACCCATGGAAGTACTTCAATCTCAAAATCCATGCCTGTGCCAAGCACCACTTTCCAACGGCCACATTCGAGCGTGGCTTCCTCATCCTTCGCTATGGTGCGTTTGACATAAGGGCCTGTGATAGATTGTGCGTAGAACAAGGAAGTAGTGTGACGTCGGAACCACTTTGGAGCCACTGATGGATTCCAGCAACCGGATTGGTTGAGTCACATGGTGATATCACGTGCCAAGGGATAACGGCCGAGAGG
>QYAO01000098.1:0-39817 GCA_003988895.1 Hyphodiscus sp. D1413 | reverse complement strand
GGTAATCAGTCACGCTAGTTGAACACGCTAAGGATATAAACACACACACAGCTTAGTTTAGTTTCTAACCAACCTAAGAATCAACTACTATTCTTGACAACCGAGACCTTTCTTGGGGGTGGTAAAGCGACCTGGTACATCTTTAGTAATCTCTTGAAACGTTTATATGACTTGACATACACAAGCTTTATGAGTTTCGGGTTGAGAGCGCAAGGTCGCAGATCGTTGGCGTTGCCCAATCTTACTATCTGCCCCTCGCTATGAGGGGTACTATCGCGAAAAACCGATGGTGCTTGTCATGCACGTGCCACGTTGCGGGCCACAAGTGAGGCCAGATACCTAAGGCACGAATGACATAAATGTCAAGCAGCCCAATTCTGCGCTGTTCACAGGATGGTTTAGTCTCGTGGGGCAGCCGAATTTTCAACCCCCTTATGATTTCACAATACACCTAGCAAAAATTCTGAGCTGACGGTCGCGTTGGTGTGGACAACTGGTGAGGTTTTCGGCTGCCTCACGGACATCGAGTAAACGTGACATTGATGGTAGAGCCTACTTGGTCTTCCCTATCTTTACCTAGGCCCGCATAACTTCGAGCACATGCCCTGTGGGGATTTCCAGGGCGTCAACCGTTGTGTATCTCTTTTGTAGTAGCCTCCACGTTTGTTGGATCATAGATCATAATCAAATCGCCTCTACCCGTCACACATCTTGTCTCCTCTGCTTCGTCAAAATAATAATTTGGCAAATACTCTTCTTCTCCTCGAAGTGCTTTATCCCCACGCTAGATATTACAAGTTTAGCATTTGATATACAGTGAGACGAGTTGTGACAGACCTTTGCGGACATGATTAACGGTTGTGTTATTGTGTTGCCTAAGCTCCTTCCTGTATGCCGGCCGATGACTGGGAGGTAACGACCCTTCTCGTTTTGAAAACTGCAAGCCAGCTGTGACTGTAGAGGAGAAGTCGAAGATATAAGGGAACCGCCTTGCTTGACTCTGATATTGCTTCTCTGCCGTCCGCCAATGCGGTTGCCTCAAACTTTGACGATAGGTGGAATGTCGTGGTGTATAAGGGTATGCTACTTCGCAAATTTCGAAATCTTGGGTAGATATACAGAGACGGCTGAGGAGACGTGACGAGAAAGGGGTGGAAGTCTATGGCAAGTAAGCTCATAATATATGCAAAGCCCAGGGTCCAGGAAGTTTACCTTGGGTTTGAGAGCTGCCAAGATGTGCTACCTTTCTTATACCAAGCCAACGAAGGTGAAGTTGATGCGAGAAGCAGTTTGCAACCTGATAGATCTTGTCGCGCTCGATATGCGAAATGATGGAGACTAACCGTGGGCGCAAGGGACGTTGACGTCGAGTTGCGACGGAAAATAGGGTGCACCAGCTGTCCCCTCATCGCGGAGGTGGGACGAAAGCTATTGGCGGAGCTGGGCAGAGCTAGTCGGGGAGAAAGACTGAGCCATTATTGTCGCTCAGAAATAAGTTTGGATGGTCTGATCTCTTGCTTGCAATTCGAGAGGTTAACGAGTCTATTCATTTGGAGGAAGAAATATGTGGCATGCGGGACTTTGCGAAGTGGTAGGGTTCCAGTGCCATGTGATTTGCTCAGCGCAGTCCGATACTGGCCGAAAAGACCCCGGCGCCACTTAGGCTTCAATGCCTTCAGGCTGAAACGATGCACTAAGATTCAAAGTTCCAGAAATTTAACTCAGGTTACGCGCGCGAGTTGTTCAAGATTCAACCTGATCAGCGATTCGTACCTGGTTTTACGATTTGTGAAAGCCATTTTTTCTCGTTGGATGAGTTCTCAGATTGTTGAAACACGAAACAAGCGTAACACCCATAGCAGACAGTCCGGAATCAAGCCAGCCGCCGTCAGTGCGTCGCAGGCAACTGAACAGACTCATGTCCATGGCAGAGACCAAGCTCTTAGGAGAGTACCGTTACAATCAAGCTCTAAGGATTATTCCATGCGCCTTGAGTTTGTGAAACACTAACGCCATCCAAGGCGCCTATTACCTTGATGCGCCTCGCAGTCATAAAACACAAATATCACCCAAAAGAGCAATTATCCGTCACCTCTTCCTTGCCCCTCACAATTAAGCGCCATGGTCTGTTCTATTCGAAACGTAGTCTTGTAGCCCTCTAGTAGAAACAGCCAATCATTGACTGTCAAAAAGGTAGAAAAGCAGAGCCTCGATTGCAGTCAAAGTGTCAATTGGTGGCTTTATCAGAAGTTGAAAAGCGCGTACCAAATATATAATATCAAACGTTCGTCCGGTTCAAGACTCCCAAGGTATATTCATCTGTTACCAAACTTTCTCATTAGTCCTCTACACCTGGTAAGTACCATAGGCGATTAGTACGACTACTAAACTGATAATACAAGCACAGAGCGCACTGTTGTCAAATATCGCCACATCTGAAAAGCATATCTCAAGGAAACTCGTAAGAGGAACCAGCCAGCTTACAAATATCTAATACCTGACATCTCTTTAGAGCCATGAGTAATCCTCGGTATGTTGGCATGACCGATGCAACCTACGACTTAGCAGTCACCGACGTTATTTTGGCTGCACACTCTCCAAATCCTACAGCAGCTGGCGGTAGCGTTTATGTCAATCATTGGGCCATTTATCTTCGAGTTTCAGAACGCCAATCAATTCGGCTCGATATGACCCCGATGCCAGATACTCTTATAGTATCAAACTTGACATACGAATTGTCAAGTGGCGTGGTATTCAGCATCCCTTTCCCCGCTCAGCCGAACCTAACCGTCGGGGACGTTGTGCGGGGAATTCTTCAGAAAGGCTACGAAAGGTATCACTATGGGCCGTTACTTTTGGAGTGTAGGTATTATGTGTATGCCTTGATGGACTATTTTAAGGAGCAAAGATGGATCGGCGGAACCGGGCGCGAGACTTGGGATGCTGTATCTCAGACGTATGATCACAGAGGGAATCGAATGGCTGAAACTCCAGAGATGACGCAGGGAACATTCTACACACAGTAAAAGTGAAGTAATGATGAGGTTGAATGGCGGGTAGAAGAACTCAGATTGCACAAATTTCCACATCAGTCAATAATTGTGACATATGCGCAGAAAATGAACAGCGATTCTGTTCTGAGCCAAAATGGCAGAATTTCTACAGTGAGACGAAGCTAATGGATGATCCAATAAGATTTGCTTAAATTGCCGCGCGTCTGACCTTAATTTGGCGAAGCATCGTTTCGAGATTTCCGCAAAACAGTCCATCCTAGCTCCTGCAACCGATAAACAAATCCTGAAGAATTAAAATCCTCGCAAACTTTGCAGCTATTTATACAGGTATAGTAAATATTCCCCCTCGTAACTTTGCCTAACTTAGACTCAGACTCCGACAAAAGCCACAAGCCGCGAGTCTGACATCTGACGATGTCGTGCTATGCAACTCTCGAAAATACGGCTTATCCTCAGGGAGGAAGAGATCTAAAGGATACCACGGATGACCAGTTGATAGAAGCTTGGAAACTCGAAGCTTTGGGTCGAGGCATCTCTACCGACAATCGCCCTCATGTGGTGAACGTCACGTCTACAGCAATTGTGAAAATGGATATCTCTATAGAGGCGGAGGTCGCAAACATGCAAGAGGTTCTCAAGAAAAGTTGTGTGCGACTACCACGTGTCTACAGAACCTTGTCCGATGGACAGTCTGGGTACATCGTTATGGAGTACATTGATGGAGAGCGTCTGGACCATATCAAATGGGAGACTCGCACAGAGCGGGAGCGGCAGCATATCAAGAATGAGATCAAGCAAGCTCTCATTTCCTTGTCTCATCTTCGCAGCACAGTCCCAGGCCCAGTAAAAAACACGGCACGGGGGCGACTCTTTAGTGTGTATGGTGCTCACACAAAATTCAGCTCTTTGCACGAGTTGGAAGAGTGGCTGACTGCGAAACTCTTTGGAGAAGGAAGTCTTCTTGGGGCATTCGAACAGCTGGTCATGTGTCACATGGACTTGAATCTGAGGAATCTGGTACTTGACAATGCCGGTCGTCTTTTCTTTCTAGACTGGGCACACGCGGGCTACTATCCACCAGAATTCCAGGAAGCTCTTCTTCTCTACGACGTTCGACTTCCTCAGTCGAAGTGCGCATGGACGGAGGACTTGCTTGAAGTACACAGAGAAGTGCACGGGTTTGGAAATAGCGACGTGGTGGCGAAGCTTTTGCGTATTTTAGAGAACAACAACGGTCCGAGAGGGGGATCGCATCTTCTAAACGGCAAGCAGGGCATTGGCCCACCTCCGCTCATTCCTAAAAGTAGAGGGACACGCGAAGGAAACTGTCCGGAAATCTTAAATGATTCCATCACAAGAGGACAGGGGTCATGAGTGGATTACTTAGATTGAAATGCAAATCGTCGACTGGATGCAACAATACAACAGGCAAGACATTTTGACAGGTTCGAGGACTGAATGCATTAACTGAACTACTGTTCACCGTATGGACAAATCTCCATATAAATACAGTGCAGAACTTGTCCATTCCTTGTCACGTGCAAGTTGCACATGACTCATTATCACATGACTAATTCCACAGTAGCCTCCAGGCTTCCACACTCCTTCAACAAGACAACATACGAAGGGATCAACGCAGAATTGAGTCGAATTTGTTTATGTGGTCGCCCCACTTGCGCACGACGGCCATTGACGGTGTCGATGGCCCAAGTCGATAGGTGTTTTGAATTATTTGTTAATGATGTAATTCTTATATGTATGGAGGGGAAGGGTTTATATACTCGTTGCAAGAGAAACCCGACAAATCAGCTGCTCAAATACCAGGCTGCGTGAGTGGAGGGAACGAGAAGTTCCGAGAACGCGTCGGGATCTGCCAAGTCTGCCGGAACAACGATAATTTGAGGCGGGGATTTTGCTTGAGATATATCGCAGACTACAAATCTAAATTAGCAAACTTCAAGACTACTAGAAATGCAAACCTCCATCCAAGAACTTTGTACTCCCAGCTATCTTGCTCTAATGACCCCCAAGGTTGCGGTAGGCTTTCAATGCAAAGAGCGCAATATGGGCTGGCTTTGAAATGCGGTATGCTCGTGTGGTCAGACATGTTTGTAGATGAAATGTAAAACTACACTTGTCCAGGAAACAAGTGCAGTTATGGGGTTCGAGGAACAAAGATTAACCGATCCTAGGCGCGTGGAACGCTGTCCGATAATGTGATAGGCTCGAGACGTTCCAGAATATGTGGATCATGTTGAGGATCTGGCAGACCCTTTCGACAGAGTGCGGGTTAGGAGGGGCGACACTTCAACGAGGGACTGAAGTTCTGCGAAGCATATGGCAGGGCTCGTCGGGTATCGGCGATTAAAAGTTTGACTGGGGAACCGTAATCACGTGAATGTGATTAAAGGGCACGTTGGGAATATTCATGAACAGGTAATACAAGAGTTATACATATAAAATCTGAATATTCTCCCAAACTTGGACTCACTATTTCCTTGTCTAACCTCGGCCTCCTGCCGTACTGAACGAAATGAGGGGCTTTGAGTAGTTGTTCCGGTGCATTACCTGACTGACGTGGACGAACATGCGAGCGCGCCGCTATGGCGAACACCTCAACCTAAACAGACGAACCATCATCCCTCTTGGCCATCGGCGGCCGTTTGGTTGGATTCCGTTGGCATTCGACTTCGTCACGATGGAACGAGCAGGAATGAAAGTTGGTTTCTTCAGAATGTGTAACGAACTGGAGCAAGAGAGGCAGAGAGAGTAGTGATGAATCAAATATCTTTAGCAAGCTGCCTTTCTAGATTGAGTGAATACATGGAACGAGTTCAAGCAAGGCAATCAATTGCGAACCTGGTTTGTCGTGATACGATGGGGATGTTTTTACTGTACTGATGACAGGTTATCAGGGGGATCACGTGTATTCAACAATGTCTGGTTTGGTCGTGATGGATAATTTCGTGACAGAGGATGTTGAAAGCGGTCGAAAAGGCGACAGGATAGCTAGGACGTAGGTTCCTTGTTTTTATAGTAGCACTGTTTATAAGAACAAGGCGGAAAAGCGGTTTAAATCCTCTGACGATCTTCTCAATGAACAAACCATTTATCAAATCCTTGGAAGCCATCCGGAACCAATGAAACACTGGTAAGGAGGTCCACCACTGCACGACGCCCTGTCGGTAGTCTGGAGATACTTTCGCTTCTTGTTGGGCGATATCTCCTGGAGAATCGGCATCTGCGTCAAGATCTCTGAGCGCTCAAAGTCCACCAGTACCACATTTCTGATCTCTTGATTCCATAGCACGTTCGGTGGTCGTACATCGCCATGCTCCACTCCACAGTCCCGAAGCTTTGTGACTGCCTGGTTTGTTTCCACCTCGAGATCCAGTGACATTCTTGACATCAAATCCTTCTGTGCCTGCTCGCCTGCCCATGACATGAGCAGTATGTGAACTATTCTGACCCCAAAGTCAAGAAAGTAAGGACGGACGAGAGAGATGTTCCCAAGATAGACTGGTATAAGGTCTCCTTGAACTTTGCCCAACTGTCAGTAGACTAACCCTTCGTGCTTCAACTTGGCTTCGAACGCCGCCACAGTCCCTTTGGCAACGAAAGTATATCCATACCATTCCAGAGTCAATCTGAACAATGCACCACGGGCGCCTTGCTTTCCAAGTGGCTCGCATCCATTGTCGGGGTTTTCGGCGAGTTGACGTAACATAAGTTTTGCAAGGGACTTCCGCTCCAAAGCATGGTGGTTGCCGGCCCCATGAGCACGGTGTGCATTGACATTTGGACAAGTATCGTCCAAGGGAAGTTTTCATACAAGCCCTAATAAGCAGGCTTGTGTACAGTATTGTCGGTGGCGGACATCGCTCTCTTCAGCCGCTTGTGATGATTTGACGGAACGCATTTGTCCGGTACCAGACTGGCGCGTACGAGCCCTAGGCTTGCTTGGCGTTTCGACGTCTGAGGTCTCATCCGATGAGCCAGACGGACTCTATGGATTTTCATACACGATTATATCTACAGAGCCACAGCTATTCCTTGCCTTTCGTGACTTTCTGGGTCTCAACATGATCGGCGACCGCTTGAAGGGATGGATTCGCGCATGAAATACTGAAGGCAGAGGAGTCGAGGTCTTTTCTTCGGTAGGTATTTGTCATAAGATTGCTTCATGGTCGATAACAGCCCTACAGGCAGTCTCCAGCGCGTGATTTCGCCATTTTTGGTTGCGAGGTTTTGAGTCCAGGGCCATTAAGCAGAAGGTTAAGGTCTGGCCTACTATAGTACGACAAAGTATGATGTCAATTTCGCTCTGCGCTTCGGCTTCGATATTGGGTTCTGTGAGGTGATAATAAAGCATATGTAGCTCATCCTCCTTGACCTAAAGGAAAACATCGGCTTCTCCTATAACCAATTTGCTATACTCGAGGCCGTTCTCAATCATATAAGAATACGTCTGCGTTAGAGCTGCTGCCATCAGCCACTCAGAGTGGTATACAAACTTCTCCTCCGGGTCTATTGGTATTGTGATCCGATTGATGACGTCCTCCGGCAAATTCATAGACCCGTTGTCAGCTCACAAAAGTCCAGCCCACAGATTGAAGACCGACAGCTTGTGAGACGGTTTGTATTCCACAACCATACATAAGCTCCGTGTGCCATCTGCCTCCTTATATACACAAATCTGATCGGCGTTTCGCGGTTTTGGATTCGAGCTTGAGGCTTGTCCTTTGCTTGAGATGCGGAGATCCTATAGACTTTGCTGGACCTCTTCGTTGCTATCACTAAGGGTGTTAGCATGGTTCTCGAAAATGATGCCACCGGTCAAGTTGAGCTCACGGCGAGCCTCTTCTATCTGCTGAAGGTAGGAGATGATGTGCGTTATCGGTCGCTCAACGGCTAAGCGCTGATATGCCTCCAAATCCTTTTCGCTTCCCAGTGGTCGATCGCAGAGATCTTGACCAAGCTCTCTGAGATATTGGACGGAGCCGAAAAGTTCTGCGTCTTGTGGTATATATTCATAAATTCTTTTGAAAAGCTGCTGCTACAGTACTGGAAAGTCCGACCAAGGTTTCAACAGGGTCGGGCAGGGCTTGTTCTTCGGACTGGTGATGGAGCCCTGTGTACTAAGGCTCTTGTCTGTCTAGATACGGAGTGGTTTCGAGAGAAGGGTATGGCAGGCATGTATGTATTCTTCGAATGTTGTGCGTCTTGTCTTCTTTCCCTCGATCTGAGCGCGAGACTCCGCTTCTTGTCGATTTCGCTGCTCGTCTTCCGCACGTCTTCGTTCCAATTCTGCCCTCTCATCGGCTTCCTTTCGATGTCGCCGCTCGTCCTCAGCACGTTGTCGCTCCTGCTCTGCTCGCTCATCTGCCTCTCGAAGCAGTTGCTCAAGACGCGCAAAATCTGATTCCCGCCTAGAGGACATTCTGAAGGAGTAGGGTTGTTGTTGAGCTGAAAATGTAAGATGATGCTTGGAAGACTTATCATTGATTGGGGCGGACATCTCCTTTATTGTCTAGGCAACGCGCTCATGCCGGGTGTGGCCGAGTCACACGCCACAGGTCGTATTTTAAAGCCCTGTGACCGAGCTCTGTGCGGAGTATTCCAGAATGAAATATCCTAGAGAATTCGCAACAGGTTATCTCCAAACGCTCCAAATCCACCAGCATCACTTTCACTCCGCAGTCCAGAAGCGGTGTGACCCCAGCTTCGTTTCCACCTCAATATCCCGTCCCATGCTTGCCATCATTCCGTGCGTGCTCGCCTCCCAGGAAACTCGTCCTCATGCTACGAAAGTATGCCCTATATGAATCCAAGCACCGCGAGTGCCAATGACGTCGAAATTGTGGCTTGTCTCTTCTCGAGAGCTCCCCATCCCCCCATCTGGCTGGAAAGTTCTGCGATTGTGGGTAGCACACAGAATGTCGTGCAAGTATTTAATTTGTTGGAGTGTAGGACGATTCAATCGTTGCAAGACATGTGAGAGACCCAAATAGTTAAATTTCTGGAACTTTGCGACCCAAAGCTTAGTGGACCGTTTCAGCCTGAAAGGCATTGAAGCCCAAATGGGCCAGGGTCCGGTCAGTATCGGATTGCTGAACAAATCACATGGCAATCGAACCCCTCCCACTTGCAAAAGTCCCGCATGCGACAATAACCTCAAGTCCTCGAAGTGCAAGAGATCAGACATCATCCAAACGACAACGATGACTCGGTTCTTCTGTCCAAGTAAGGATACCTTTGAAGGATAAAGGAATCCTGTTAACATGGGATAGACCCGCTCGTGGTACGGGCGCCTTTCGCAACGCATCTCTAGTCATCGATCATGCCGGGAGACATAGCACTTGGAGGAGACGATGAATATCTATCGGCTCACATATTTGACGCGGTAGATTATGACAGAAAGATTACAGGCGGGGGTACATTGATCATGATCTTTGATCCCAAAAGAGCGAAAAACACACCGCCGTATCGAACATTCGAAAACGTTACTGTAGAGGGCGAGCTTGTTCCTGCTGGGTTTGAGGTTAAAGTTATACACGCTACGGTAAAGTTGGCCAGGTCGGCTGGAGCTTGAATATGTTGTTCATTCGAAGTCCTGGTCTTTGACCGACCAATAAGGTGATGGAGATGTCTTCGTTCTCGTCCTTGGGGATCATTGTAGCTATGCAGTCTGTCGTCAGTTCTCCTAGCCTCCTTTCCATGTTCCAGTGACGGCTGCTTTGGACTGCATCGGAGAGGAGGTCGCCCAAGAGTGATATCTGACTGATTGGTGCTTTCGAGAACATGTATTGAAGTTCTATAGTAGATATAGTTAGCAGTGCCTTGTACATAATGAGATCTTCTTGCATACGTCTCTCCGTCTGTACCGTTTCCGATTTTCGATTCGTCATCCCTCCTGTCTGCATATCTCCTGTGGCCGATTCCCCCGTCTGCACCGCCGAAAATTGCTCAGTGTCTGGTGCAGGTTCATCCCCAGCCTTGGCCGTTGATGCTCAGGAATTATTATAGAGTTCTCATTTTCTAGCTATATTGGGATTTGCGTATTTGCTGCAGATTGAATTGCCCCTTCGCTGTCAATGTGTTTGTGTGCATGCACCGAGTAGAAACAATTCTGGCACGGCGGCATTTCGTTTTTTGCCGTTGTAGACAGTTGGACGATCTAATTCAGGTTTGACGTTTTACGGAAGCAGACCACACTTGTCCCACTCTTTCTCATGGTGAAACAGTCCGTCTAGTGACTCATCCCTCTTCGCTCTTCTACCACGTTCTCTTTGCAGACGTCTTGGATGCTTGATCTACTATGATGACCTTCACCGGCGACCTTCATAGAGAACTGGACGGCTTGATCTGAAATTGTCATGGCCTAGCCACTCGATAATATGGACAGACTGCAAAAAAGACTTGCCTGTTATGCGTTTCGTGCCGCGGTTAAAGCCGTTAATATCATGAAGTCTTTGGATGGCGGCGAAAACTGATCAGCAGAACTAAGCCTTACTCTAGAAACCAGGAGGCCGCGAACGCTGGCAAGGGATACTGTGCTTTACTAGTCTACCTACTTGAATAGCTAAACCAGATTCCAGAATCTTCTACGTAGCTACACCAAATGATGCATTATCACAAAGTCTTCGAGCTAAATTACTATATAACAATCCCACAGTGCTACAGTACCGAGGTTTGTCAGCGCGCATATTTGGCCAACGAGATGACGACAGGGATGGATTAAAGGTGGCAGCATCGCTTTGTCGCTCGAGGGCATTCAGCGCGGCATGCGCTTCGAGGCACGTCCTCTACCCCGCCATCCGCTCTGGCGGCTTCGCGCTGGCGCGCTCATCAAGGTGGCGCGTGGACGCCTGCTCGTCTCCTCGTCTAGAGCCACCTGGCTGCTAAAGGAAGCACGCTAACCACGATTGACCTCTACCACATGGCCAAGATATATAGTAGTTATCTATGGCTAGGCATCCTATCACCGCTCTATGAAATATATATAGCCCTTATAGCAGGTCGGATCTCATATGAGAGCTATATACAAATCACGCGCCTTGTTACACTTATAAGGAGGATCATATTAATAAGACCGTCAGACCACTATGCTATAACTAAATACTCGATAATCTGGGATGAAAATATCGCCGATGTCATTATAATTTAATCCTAAGCCCCTTGAGCCCGGCTCTTCCTAGAGACGATGCCGCACGAAAAGGGATCTACCAATACGAGCTCTATAGAATAACTATCCTAATAAAATATAGTATTTGAACGCCAACTATCTCACCGGCTGATAATCCATTTCCACCATGCTTACTCCGTCGCCCAGATAATATCGCACATCCCGTCATAACTCATCCCATATATTGTCATTCGCCGACACTATAGTCCTCATTAGTATATAGCTAAAGAGAGGATCTAGTATCCCTACCTATGACGAGCATCTTGCCCCTTCTTTTCGTGGTGCCCCCCCTTCCAGACCCAAGCCACCCTTCCTCTAGTCCCTTAGAGTGAAGATCACCCTCCACCAAGGTCATTGCATCCCAATCCACATCTTCTGGTTGACTATTGCTAATGTGATCTCCTGCTACCTCTTCCGCAAGGATCTGTTGAAGCGGTGCGACGCCGGGGTAAAGGGTGGCTCGTTTGCCAAAGGTGACTATGGGGATATCGCCAGACGGCCAGTAAATCGATATTGAAAGAATCTACACCGTCTATTAGCAATAATAGTCAGTCGGAGCCTACTCGACCACGTACACAGCCATCATCCAATCTGTCCTCCGCTAGTACGCCATTCAGTAGTGATTGACCTGCAATTCCGATCTCTGTCCTTGTAAGCTTCATCCGTCAGATGGCGATCTCTAGAACTCTCACCTTTATCCTCGATCTGCCATATCAGGTGAATTCGACGAGCGCAGACCTCCCGTGCGTTGAAGCCATGGATGAGTCGTTTCAGATATGGCAACTATGCCGCGATGCCAAACCCGCTCGCAACCATAACGACGGTTTCGTACTCCTCCATCGCAACACTTCTCCCGTGGGGGCCGCTGAACATTACGAGAGCATTGATAACGTGGCCGTTCCTCGCATAATGCAAGAGCTCTCGCGTGAGGCCGCGACGAGGCTCGATAAACAGATCAAGCGTGTCCTGCTCTCCCACAGCCCAAGAGATTATCACGAATGGATGGCTCTGCGTAAAGGACCAGAAGCTGACGGACGGGATCCACAGGTTGATATACTGCCCAGTTTCAATTCTCAATGCTTGTCCAGGTCGGATTCGCATTCGGACCGCACCACCAGCTTATGAGATGTGGGCTCGAGAACAGTGATGCCAGAAAAGGCCATTCGTACGCACAAAGCAGCCGCACTAGAGGATAAACGTCGATAGAAACACCCCACCAGCAATATACAGGTAGAGGCAGGGCACGATCTTATCGGAGGGTAGGTGCTGCCACATAGAGTACGCAAAGAGCCCTACGAGAGCTTGATGACTATAGAGGAATAATTCATAACAGGCTTGTCGAAGGATACGAAACGAGAGAAGTACTAGGAGACAAAGGGCCGATGCTCCCTGTCCTATATTAGGGATGAGAGTGAAAAGAGGGCTGCTGACTTACAATGAGGGTAAACAGATTCTGAGACTTGCTCAGAGGAAACGACGTTCTGCCGGCGACCGCAACAATTACATGGAAGAGCGCGAAGGAGAAAGTCATCCAGCTCGCGGACCGATGGACACGACGAAGCGAGTTCAGAGAGATCCCAAGTATGTCGGCGAGGAAGCTATGGTGGGAACCGACGAAGAGAGGGGCCATGTTGATCAACGAGAGGGTTCCAGCTCGGAGGCCAGCTTTCGATATGGAAGAAACTCGGAAACAGAGACAGAAAACGTTCACTATTACATAGGTCAGCTGGATCAGGACTATGGCTCGACTCCATGGCCCTATGACTCGATGACGGTTCAAAGCATATGGGTAGATAAAATGCTTTGATATCCACAGAGCGGCGCCCCTGACGAGTCTACCAACATAAGGAAGCAATTGAACAACAAGTAGTATAGAGAGAATGCTGCCTGAGGCAATAGCGTATCCCTCCGTCGTATCTATGCTAATCATAATTGATGCGTAGGCAAGACAAGAGGGACAGAGAGACAGAAAAGACTGTGTTTGTGAAAGAGCGATCTGAGAGAAAAGCTAGAACAGTGTCAAAGGAGGGGGACACCCAAAGTATTAGGAAAACCTTTGGGAAAGACAAGAATGAGCTGAGTTTGTAGCCCTCAAGAACAGGGAGTAGAGCATGAGTCAAACATGGCGAAAAGCGTCCTCTAAACTATAGACGAGATGAGATGTGGCCATCAGAATCAGGATAGTAGGCTGATCGCGACAGGCCGTGGCAGCTTGAAAAGTGTGTCCTCAAAATCGAAATAGGAGAGCCAGATGAACCTAAACCTAAAGTGGCCATTCAAATCAGGGTGGTGGGCTGATGGTGCGGCCATCTTAAAAAGAGTGTCCTTGAAAATGAAATAGGATAACAAGATGATCCTAAAGTGGCTATCAAAATCAGGGTAGTAGGCTGATCGTGAATGGCCATCGGGCGCAATCGAAGCTGTTTCTATTTAGGATCATGGCCAGCACGATTTGGATGGCCTCAAGAAGCCAGCTAGGCTACAAACCTGATGATACGAAAGTATTCAAGACCCTCAAGTTTTTGATGGACACCATCCGGGATAGACCTCTGACTCAATTCGAGCTGCCCCAAATCGTCAGGGTCAAATGGATGCCCATGCATCGAACCCGTTTATCTGCCCTCTCGCCTCCAATTCTGTCATTGAATCACTTCAGTCTCATCTGTTTGGCATGCCTTATCCGTATCCTGCCACATCAACTCATTCCCTGACCTTCCAAAGCTTTTATAATGAGCGTCGACGCCCCAAAAACAAGTCGCCTCGAGACTCTCCCAACAGAGATTTTCCGTATCATTGTTGATCTCCTTACGCCCTGGGTCGTCAAAGATCTGTCTCGTGCCAGCAAGCGGGTGAGAGAGGCGTGCCTGCCATCCCTCTTCCGCCGCGTCAAGTTTCAGTTCTCAGAGGCCGGATTCGACGGACTCGAAAGCCTTTTGAAGTCAGATGCTCGCTACCATGTCGTCTCCTTTACTTATGCAGTCCCGGAACTGCTGAAGGCTGGTAAATATCTCTCCTAGTAGGCCGGACTTGCGCTGACGCTGCTCGAAATCTCGCACAGAAATACTAGATTTCGATTATTTCAAGTCCGATATCTTGACTCCTGACAGCTACGTGGAAACAGCGAAAGATTTGTACGACGCGGGTGGTGAAGTAGATGAATGCCCTCCATATATGGTCATCTACGAAACCGTACACAGCATTTGTAAAGAGCAGCGCCGCATCGTGGACAATGGCATTGACCTTTCGGTTCTATCATCCATCCTCGGAGTTCTTCCTCGATTGACGGATGTGGGCTTGTCTTTCTGCGAGGCGATGGAAGGGGAAGACTGGCTGCTGTCGTCCTTAGCCTCAGACATGATCGTGGCAGAAGAATCCTACGAATACCATGTGCGAGTCGTCTCCGATGCTATCCAGAGTGCCAGAAATAGGGGCCTTGCTATTCATACCATCAACTTGTCGGGTCTCGACCTTCCCTATTACTATCCATGGGAAGTCCCTGACCTGAGCCCGTTGTCAGAGTCTCTTAAAAAGCTGCTGGAGTTCGTTCAGGTCCTACGCCTGACCAGGTCGAACACTCCTCTAGAACTGCTGTCCCACTACGCACTGAATCTTCATCAGCTTGACATGTGCCATGTAGTGGCCAAACACAATTCTCTAAAGGATTTCCTGGAAACGAATAAGAGATCCATTCGCTCTATTGGCTTTCACTATGTTAAAACCACTGGATTGAGCCGGCTGGAGAGCAAGCCTTCTAAGCTATCCTCAGGTATGCTTTGCAGGATGCTGGACGTACCAGAGTCCGCACCATGTCGAGCAGCTGATTGCGGCTGTCTTCTCTTTCGGAAAGAGGGATGGAGGCTCCTACTGAATGATGGCCGCTTACGGCGTTCTGCTAGGACTTTGACAAAGACAAAGTTTGATGAGGTGTAACGACGCAAGGGTCAGAGGAAGACAAGAATAAGGACCACACAGGGACTATCAGGAAGGTAGTTGGCCTCCGGGTCAGGGGGGGATATGACACTTAAAGCTGCTGGGCGATTAGGGATGGCTGGAGCACAGACCGCATCAGGTAGCATGTGGTGACAAAGCGGGGCCAAGGTGTGGGCGAGGAGAGGAGTAAATATTCAAAGAGGCACTTGTATAGGAAAGATATGTATTCTAGAAAACCTAGCTACACGTACAGCCTCACTTCTCAACTTTCAGATCCTGACTGCGCAGTATTAGACGACGAAAGGAGGCGAGAAGTATGAGTAATCCCTCTTTTATTAGTTACCGTATAAAGCCTTCTACCAGTGTTGTGCGAGGCCATCTGGCGGATCGAGTGAGCTTCTTCGAACTTGATTATCAACCTTCGCAGTAGTGAGGCAGATGGGGTAGTTGGATAGAATTTCTTGTACCGTCGTTTAACCTTGCTTTTACATAGAATATATTTTTAGATATCACATACACCAAGTTGTGCTCATGGCCACTCTAATGCACCCACTCCCTCTACTAATTACTGAGACAATTCCTTATCCATATCCAATCCACTTTATTGATAATTCCTTTTAATCAAAGACCTCAAGCTCTAACAACTTTTTTGTTTCCCTTCAACTTTGCTGTTCAGGTTGCAGGGTCGTTATAAATACTAGCGAGATTGTATATCGACATTAGAGTCTTAGGGTGTTCTTCCCCAAGCGTTCTCTTCCGTACTTCGAGCACCTTCCCTGCAAGCTCCACAGCGTCCGGTAGTCGACCGAGATCACTATAGAAACTGACCAGATTGTTCATCGACACTAGAGTGTCGGAGTGCTCCTCCCCAAGCGTTCTCTGCCGCGCCTCGAGTACCTTCTCTTCAAGCTTTATAGCGTCCTGTAGTCTACCGAGGTCTCCATAGCTACCGGCAAGATTGCCCATCGACGCTAGAGTGTCAGGATGTTCTTCCCCAAGGTAAGGTTTCTGAAAACGTCATTCACTAAGTCTCTGCGTTCCTGGCCGAGAAAAGTCGCCTGGCCGTCCACTCCAGCGTTCGTGGGCTGGTAGGCCCTATGGAAGGTTTCACGATCGTCTTGTCCCGCTTGCCTCATTCGCTGATCGGGCGAATAATGTTTATCTTCGCGCCAAATAGTTAGAAGAAGTACAAAGCCACGCAGCAATAAACATACCTATTAAGAAGAGACCTTCAGCTCTCCAGTCGTGTGTGGTTGGAGGCTGCGGGAATCCTGCCCGAAGGCCTAACTCTCTATGTCGGGTAGCGGACGATCCTGCGCTTTCAATCTTTGCGGCGCCTTTTGATGACGGAGCCAAGAAGAACGGGTCATCGAGTTTGCTATCCTTCCAATATATTTGGAAGCAAGGCTCATCTGGAGTTGGAGTAAGAGCTAAAAGCTCTGGAAGGGTCTTATAGTCTCTGAAAGCGTGATCTTTCAAGAACATAGCAAGGTATAGTAAAAGAGCATTTTGATAAAGAGGAGTAGGACGCCTACCCTCAGAAAAGGCGTGTTTTGGCCTAAAGTTCCCTCGACGGTACCTGCTCCTACGATAGGACTAGCCCACAGAAGGATAAGGTCCCTTTCAGATATTCGTCCCGACAGACACCAAGGGACAAGTAGGCACACAGAGCTTGAGCTACCGCCTGTCCGCCTGCGCGAGGAAGCCTAGTCGCCTCTGGGCCGAACCATGTTCCAACGCGTACGTATTGCGGGCTCGCCATGATGCGTTCTCTAGTCTCGCACTATGACTATAAGCTTTTCGGTTCAAGACGATATGCTTCCATGATGGCCAAATATCCTCCGTATGACATCAAGTGTCAAGGCTTATTCAGTATCACCGCCATTTGGGTTAATAGAAGCATAAGTTTCCGCTGACACCATAGAGTAAGCTTGTGAACTGCAGTTCCACAGCCTGGCACTCAACCACCAGTTATGCAGCCCACGCTTGCAGGAGGTTCCAGCTGCATGATCGATATCATGGGTAGATATATTGCGATTTTGACTGGTCGAATAACCGAGACCGCTTCGTTGGACTGCGGTAACGCCCATCCTCTAATTTCATCAACAGAATATGGGGGAGCCATATGATTTCCCGGCAGTCACCAGCCGCTTAATAACACCTGCCCTTGTGGATGTGATGGCTGTGGCGGGGTGTAGCAGCCTTGCACCCAGAAACCCTGTATCATCTCCGCCCACTTCTAAAAAGTTCCAAGTCCATTGTTTTCAATAGATCGTTTTGCTTTGGTTCTTTTACATGGCGATTTCAACTCCCTTGCTCAATTCCTTGCATGTCAATTCTACCTATGAGATAGCAGGGACCTGTCTATTAGCTCAACTTGAGTGCATCTTCCCCCTGTGTCTTGTTCCAAGGTGCAGGACGATGCTCCAGCTGCTGTTTGTTGGGCATGTCGGAGTTCCGATGGCACATGTAGAGGCGTATCGACTTGAAGTCAGTCGAGTCTAACTACAATCCCAACACTTTTCAGATTGTCCTTGGTATATAAGCTGGGCCACCATCGACTGTAAAGCTACGATATCCATCTTTCTTCTGAACATCGACTATTACTACCTTGTCACCTTCCTTTCTGTGTGCCGTGCTTTCAGACTACCCGAGTATGACCCCCTGCCTGCAACACGCCGAAGCATGTCCATTCGAGTTACCTGCCACACCTCCTACGCCTTGTCCCTCCCCTACAACTCTGGCATATGTAGGCCTTCAAACAACCTTGATGCACAATCTGCCTGAGAATTGCGATCCAGAACTGCAATCTCCGATGTGCAGCCGCTGCGGCACCTTTTACTTATTCAAGATGCCAAAAGTTACGGGCGTTAGTATTGCTTTCCTCGTGTTACTTTCCGTAGGTTGAAACTTACGCGTCCCAGAAATATGCACCCAGACCTTTTAATCCCGAGGGTCAACCGCACCCTACCCCAATTGATTCTCAAATCCAAAATGATGCCGAGCATAGCGAGCGGGACCAGCAACGATATTCTTCTCTGACAATGCAATTCAGCAAAGCGCAACCAGTGCCAAACGATAGCCATGCCTGGTGCAGAGACACAAATGTCATACAGTCTACTACTTACGCTACTAGTTCGGCATCTACTTTGTGGGACTTAGGCCCGATCAAACGTATTACAGATGCCTCTAGGAGAGGTAGTATTTCGTTGCATACGGTAAGTTGATCGAATTTCTAATATTATCAAACTGGTGCTCACAAGACTTCTCCCAAGAACACGGGAAACCATTGCTCGAATCATCCATTGGTGATTTACCCCTTGTCTCCGAACAGGAAAGCCCCCGGAGTCAATGTTGACTGTACCGGAGTCGGCTCGGTGACTCATGACACGATGCGGTGGAGCGAGGGCGGCGAAATGACATTTGAAGGGCCTTTCGCTAAAGAGAAGGAAGGAAAAGACTACTTGACAGGGCGGGATTATCAGGGTTATGACCACCGAGGCCAGTTTGTGGTGGATAAACCTCGGCTGGCAGAAATCTCTGAAAGTCGGCATGAGATATGAGTCGAGGAATTCCAAATTTGAGAGGATTCTCAGGGGCGCAGAGGAGGTCCCATGTTCGGATTAAACGTGCTCCGTGGCCTCATCAGTGCCGGATTATAGAAGTATGTGGAGAGGATTGCGAGGGCGAAGCATGGCAGTGATACGGGGAGTTATGACCGCAATGGCGAGTTCGACGAGGTTGCTTTTGGGAGGATTTGGGATTTTGATAAGTGTGTTCGCAAGGTGTCTTGGCTGATCTAGATGACTTTTCGTACTTCCTATTTTATTCGTTGTTTTCTTTAGTCTTTCGTGATCGGGTTTCGTCTTCGCCTTTGCACGCTTCTAGTCTCTTTGGGGATTTCGTAGCGTGCCTACTAATATCTTTTTGGATTTATAGGGACAAGAAAGACGGCTTGTATTTCTCTGAGATGGTTAATATGTGGGTCACGAATAGAAATGTGTTTGATATCGCAGGCTTCTTGTTCCAGGTCTTTCTGTGGGGCTCTTTGTGGTTGTTGGCGGCTGTGTGGCTGTTCCCAGTATGCGCTAACTAAATTAGGTTAGGTTGACATATGGGATTTACGAGACTATGATCAACATCACTCTGCCAACCTTCTTGAAGCCTTGGACAGACTTTCCAATACGATAACAGCTCTTCGAAAGAGAAGCTGGAGAGCATGGAGAGACTGCTGTATGCGAATAGATATACGAAGGAGGTATGGAAACGTGATGGGGAAGGGACGGTTTGGAGAGAGTTGATTTGGGGCGGGCAGAATGGCTTGGATAGTAGGGGAGATGTTGTTCATCATGAGGATCCATCAATTTGCGGAGGCAGGCGGCGGATCTGTTGGTCGATGTATTATCGGCCACATTGTTGGCTGTAGGTTTTGAAGACTGGCGCGCAAGACTGTTGATGTTTGTGGAGTTGCTAGCTGCTCCGGAGGGAAACATTTTAAGGCCATCCAAAGGAGTCTAATCTAGACGAAATCTTGGAAAAGGTAGCTGAAATTTGAACGGTCTTTGACATATTGATTGGCGATGTGTGGACGTAGAAGTGAGATGACTTGGTGTAGGAATAACTTCAGTGGAGGAGTCGATGCTGTGAAGATACTCAGTGAGGGCGATGGTTACGACGATAGCGGATAGGTGCTATATTTAGCATATGGAGCCGATTTGAGCCCCCTCTAGTGGATGGAAGGTTTGTGCAATTCAGCAACAAAGTTCTGTATTGGGAAAACGGCATGGGGACAAACTGGCATTATGAAGGGGCTGATCTCGCGAAGTCTATTCATAGAATGGAGGAGTCAAAATGCGGCCCCCACCATCTTGGTTTGGAGACCGACTCAGGCTCCTCATTGTGCAATTAAACCATGGGCTCAAAATCGGCTCCTATGCCCCTATTGGCCACCAATACAAAAGTCCTCAAAGACAACCATTAGAGTAGGAGGGTCTTTGACAAAACACAGCCCAGAACAACAGACGACCCTCAAATGCCTCAGGCTTAATGCTCGAAGTGCATCAAAACTGACCTGGACAGATCACCTCAACCTCTGTAACAACCTTTTGGTATCGGTTGCCGTTGACCACTATCGCACCTTTACAACGCCGGAGCTGATCCACTTATAATTCAAAAACGAGTCTAACTCGCTGGGAGGTTTCAAACCCTACATGGCCTTCAGAGCCCAGCAATGCTTCGAGTCGCGCAACTCCTAAAGGCAGCCACGTTAGCGGTCATCATGCAATATCTCCTCATCCCATCCTTGCGGCCCCTCTCAACTCTGTAGCTCGCAAGCCGAGCCAGGCAGCAACCTTATAGAACAACCCCTTGTCATTTCTCATCTTATCGTTGACCACAAACGACGAGGAACAGGGGGGACAGCCGGGCTCTATCAGAGCGTTGGCAATGAATTCCTCCTTTGCCATCTTCCCGCTATCCACGAGCGCTTTATCCTCTTCCCTCCTCTCCAAGGCTTCATCGTACTCATCTAACTCGCTCACCTTCCGTACCGCGAATGCCTCAAGCTCTTCTGCGTTGTCAAATTCCTTCTCACGCTTCGCCCACTCAGTAGCCCCCAAATGCCGGCGCAGCTGCGTAAAAGGAAAGCTGCGATGGTCGTTGAAGCCGGATGAGAGGAGCATATGCAGCCACATGGCCCCAGAGGCTTGCGACCACTTGACGAGACTGGAGAGCTCTCTCTCCTTGTGCCCTGGCATTTTTGCCTCCTCCTCCTCCAAGATACGTATGAAAATCTCCAGGCATTTGAAGTACCGGGCGGCAATCTTGGGCGGCTCGTCGCCCTTGTAGTCCCACGCGCTATTGACGGGTCTGTCTTGGAGAAGCCACCACGGTGCCGAGCCGAACAGCTGGGCGGGTCCGATGTATGACCACTCGAGGTCTACTACTCCGACGACGGTGAGGTCTTCCCTGCCTCGGACAATCAGATTCGCCAAGCCGAGATCGTCGCAAATCAGCTTAAACTTGCAACGGTCATACTTTGCGTTGACCAAGTCACGTATCAGGCTTTTTAGGACCTTGAACGCCACATATTTGTTTTTAGCATCATATAAACCAACAGTCGAGTTCGGCTGGTAAACGAGCTGCTCCCAGTCCTGCCCGACGACATATTGAAAATACTCGGTCGTCGTCGCAAACCCTCGGCCTCGGTCACCTAGAAATCATTTGCTTAGTTAACGCACTCGATCAGAGCATTAGGGAAGAGAAGGGAAAAGGAAAGCAACAAGCCGTACCGAAGGTGTCAACTCCTCCATTCTGTAGGATGCTATGTGCCTTAAATGTTAGCGGGCGTGTCGGTGTAGGGCTTTGGCCTTTAGCCCTTGGCGACGGCAGGCTGCCGATCCGGTCAAAATCGAGCTTGAAGAGTTGAAGCAGAAAATTCGCCAACTGCCTGTAGATAACTTCAATATCACTATCGCTGATGTCCTCCCTCATGAGTCTGGTGGGGCGCTCGGCGTTGGGATCCTCGAGAAGGTCGCTAAGGCTCACACCGTTAATGAAGTCCATCATGATGAACGGACCTAGACCAAGTAGGTTGCTGGCAGCGGGACCCCACGCCTGGACTCTCGGGACGGGAATGGTAGTCCTGTTGCGGATGAGACTCAGGGCCGTCACCTCCATGGCAACCTTCTCGTCGGTGTAGTCGTCACAGACCATCCCCACACGAGGGAAACGAACCATCCAGGCAGTGCTGTCGCTAAAGACCATCTTCATGCCGGCATTAAATGCGCCATGGTGAAAGGTACCGTCGAGTTGACAGGGAAGCTTGTCGGGATGGAAAGTCGACACCCATTGGCAGAGACGGCCCGTTCTGTGGGTCTCGTTCACCTTGTCGACCCAAAGTTGGTCCTGCGCCACGTGGACGAGATCGATAAGCGCGTTGGTGTCCATAACGTCAGAGAAGGCTTCGATGGTTGAGGTCGGGCACTGGGGGGAATACGACTTTTCGTGAGTGAGTGAGCTGGTCGAGAGACGCGCGAGGTGGAAGAGGGGGCTGCGGCCCGTTTTTTATGGTTGGTCGTGCACGGGCTCTGAGTGCCTTAGGCGTCACAGCAACATTTTCTTGGCGCGCGGCATCCATAACGATACTGGGCCAAAAGATAACCAAATAATCGATTCCCACCTACACCTACACCTATTTTCTAGATAGCTATACTATAATCGAGACGGAGAAAATGCGTAGCGCTTCCACGAGAGAAAAAATCGATAAGAGCAGCCTCCTGAAAATGCCAGCAAAGATCAAACTCGGTCGAGGCAAGGGACCAAGGAGCTCAGGGTCATCAAAGCACCCCTCCCCCTCCCTCTCCCCCGAGCAGGCGTCCCCCAATCTGCAAAGTGAAAAATCCGAGACGGTAAAGACAGTAACGACTGATGGGAAGGAAAGTTGTGGGCGCGACGGTAGAGAGAGCCTTCTAGCCTTCTGGCTACAGACCACACGCGAGGCCAGCAAATCAGCCCCGAAGGGTTGCACGCCGGCTCTCGGGTAGCCCATGTCTAGCCAGAGGCGCCGCCCTTCTGTTATTGATAACCGTCAGTTCAGCTTCTTGGAGGGTTGGGGGTTGAGCACGAACAGCGGCGTCTGCCTTCTCCTTAGCGGCCTTCTCTTCAGCCTCGCGTTTCTCTCGCTCCTCTTTAAGCTTGCGACGCTTCTCAACAGAGGAATTGGCGGTGTCAACCATCTGTCCAACGGCGGCGCTCCCGGAGCTAATAAGCCCGTCGTTGACTTCCCTTCGAGCGTTGGGATCGATGCCAGACATCGTTGGTAGACGTAGAGTGATGAGTTGTGAGTTTGTTGTCGCAAAGTTAAGCTAAGGTTCAAGACAAATAGCTACGGTTTGGAGTCGAGGAGATTGATTAGTAGTGGTCTTTGATTAATATGATAAATGTCTGTTGGTTTGGCCTCTTAAATGGGTATTTGTGATGAGGATACGCCTCGCTTTTGCGAACTGAACTGGTAGTTTGTCCAGCCTCGCAGCCTGATCAAGACGGAAGTGGCGCCGTGTTCCCCAAAATGTTATGCCAATCATGATTCATCTAAGTCCCACACTAACCCCGCAGTAATAAACTCTGTCCAAATGTGGCAATGCAACAGACGCACGAAAATGGAAAGGAGGGTACCTTAGCAAGGCAAAGATCCACCCTTGCAATGTCGTGGCGGAATACGATTCGGTGCAAGGTGAGCATTTGAATGGCATCACCGGTTAAAATCCGGTGTAGATGACTCACCTCATGAGAACAACTCACCCCCATGAGAAACGTCTCATCCCGTGAGAACGACTCACCCATAATAACCTTCCGAACCTGCTTGCATATGCACAAAATATTGAATGAAGGGGATTCTGACGCGTCCACCCTAATCCGGATCATCTTAGCGTGTATTTTTAGCGCATTTTTCTTACTAAGACTAAAATCCATTTTTAGTCACAGTAAATCATTTTCAACATCGCCAAATCATTTTCAACTTCGATAAATTATTTTCAACATCAATAAATCATTTTCAGCCTCAGCGAATCAACCCCACAACACATACAGTTCTCCTAATGTCTAACTCTTCTCCCCCTCCCTTTCCACGCCCGAAGAGCACCTTGAATCTTTCTATTCCGTCTAGTGGTGTTTCAATCCCCTTTCAAGAGGCGCTGTTGGTGGATTCACCGCTTCATGATGCTCTACTCCGCGCACTTCGCGACGCACCTTCTCACGTGCGGACTCGCCTCTCAGTGGCCATCGAATTGGCTGACATTATGGAAACCGCTCGCGCTGCTTTGAAGACTATATGGGTGACATTGAGTGACCCTCTAAGAGTCAACCCCTGGAGCCCGAATAAATACGATAGCAACAAGCTGATGGACCCCGGCTCGGATATAACTGACCCAGATTGCTACTTCTCCAAACATACATCCCCCAAAGCGAGAGTCCTTTTCCGCATCACCTCGAACATTTCGAAAGAAATCTATTATAGGGCCAAACGTCTGGACGACCCGAATCGCCTCGAACTCTGCTCTATGTTCGACTCTGAAGATTCCTTCGACCCTGATGATTATCATGAGGAAATAGGTGGATGGGTAGCACGCTTTGTGAAGATGCTGGAGACGACGAAGACCGGAGGACCCTCAGCACAAAACGAACCATGCAAAGCTGGTTCAAGGAAACGAAAGCAAGGTCTGCAACATGCTGTTTACTAGGGAAAATGTGCGTTACTAATACTCATAGGAGCCAATGCCAACCCCTCATCCAAACGAAAACCGATATAGGCATCTTCTAATCAAGCAACCTCGCCTGCCATGTAACCGCCGAGCGTGCCCTATCGAAGTAATAGCGCACAAGTGGCAGATACTACGAATCAGAATATGTCATCCTACCAGAACCAGCCAGTACAACAAACTGTGCAGCAGGACACGTTTCGGGTGGACAATCTTGCGCATCTCACTACGACCACTTACCAGGGAGGTCTTGTGATACCAATACCGGGACAGATGTATTACCAGGAGCAGCAAAGCTCGCAGGGTAAGTGCAACACAGCATCCCATAAATGGCCCCCAGGCTCACGATTTCAATAGATTCCGCCTTGCAGCTAGAAGAAGGGCATCAGCGGTTACCATCACAAGGGCAGCAGCCGCAACAGCAGGGGCAACAGCAGGGGCAACAGCAGGAGCAACAGCAGGGACAAGAGCAGCAGGAACAAGAGCAGGAGCAGCAGTCGATGGCTGATGCTGGATTAGGTGACTTCAATGCAGATGAAATAGGGAATGAGTTTTATCCAGAGTTTCTATTTCAATATAATCACTAGCTTGATATGATCACCATAGCCGTAGCTTTGCCCAATGTGAGAGTTTTCGAGTCCTCTATTACATGCCCCTCTCCACTTCCCCTGATAGAACCTAAAGAATCATCCAGTGTGAATTTGCCCTATATAAGGAAGACCATACAACCCCCCGCTAGTAAGGCGATAACGAGCTCGTTTTTCTCTGGCGCAGCCTCATATTTTACGTCTCCGGCCATATTAAGCTGTTTGCGATAGTTAGCCAAAGTCCTTCGCGGGGTCGTAAGTGCTTCATGGCTTGCTTACCTCTCTCTGCATTGTGCGACAGATTGCGACGTCGTCTCTCGCCTTTGCATGTGACCGCAGATCCTTCAAAAGGGTTTTCCAGTCTGTTTGAGGTTTTTTCGTATTTGTAACAGGCATTGTGCGAAGGCGCTGGTTGCTGCTCATAGAGATTTTTTCGATATGACGATAGACAGCCTCGCTTCGATCAACCGGCGCGCAAGAGATGGGGAAGCGGGGGGCTTGCTCTCATTGATAGAGCAGACGAACAATGGGTTATAGTAACTGCGATGACTGCTACTATCCACTGGATGTCTTACGAGGATGCTGTATATAGATTTCGTTCAAAGATGCCCATCACAGATCACGAGCCTAGCTATGCGCTATCAGATTTGCTAGAGCCGCCTGATCGCTAATTCGCTGAGCTCGGGCCTACTCAAGAAATTGCCCAATGTCCCGCCTCACCTGAATTGTCTATGAGACAAGGCTGGGAAACGGCTATACCTATCAGCCAGGAGATGACATAAGAGGTAAATTCCGCCCTCACGAAGGGATTAGCTTTAGAAGATGGCTAACTTGGAACAAAATACTCACAGAAACGTTTTTCTCTGACTAGGCGACTTACAAATCGGTAGCAGAGTCCGTTCACCTCATAGTCGCCATCATAGGTGCTATTCGTATTGTCTTAAATCATCTTCGATGTTCTGAATGGCCTTCTCAGACATATTATAGGTGTTGTGATCGGTTATTAAACCAGTAGAATATGTACGATACGGTCGAGGCTATTCGAACGAATGATCGAGACGAGAACAATTGGTCGAGGCAAGATCGATGCTGCCCTATCGAAACTCGTCTTAAAGAAAAGCGATTGAGGATGGAGGAAAGACAGTGAGGTAAGAGAACATCTATGAGACCCCTATACTAAAGCTTAGCTATATATGGTTGGATGGATTAGCACCTCCTCATGGCTGTCGATCTAAAGAAGAATGGTGCGCTCTGAGTACTTACGCATCTATGGATGCTTATATAATAAGTCGATGAAGTATGAAGGGACATCATAGCCTATTTAAAATCAGTTGGATGCTATATAGAAGAATCTTCTAAAGAAATCTTTAGGTTGCTCGGTCTTTTCCTTCCTTTCGGCTTCTCGTTATTCCTCGACCTGTTTGTCAAGATTACCTTCTTATACTTGGCTCAGCAGTCAGGAACGGGTATGCCCTAAAGCAAAGGCAAAGGTTCCTATGGTTGAGAAAAGGTATAATTCATTATAGCAGCTGTGGTCTCCAGAAGTCATGGGTCAGCAGCCTTAAGTACGCGAATCACCTATATAGTATTATCCTCCATATCTTTCCATATAATGAGTAGCAAAATTATATAGTAATCAGGACAGAAGATTAATGCATGTCTTATTGTATGTCTCGTGCTCCTACTCGTGAGTTTCCTCCCGCCCGTTTGGCCGCCGAGCAGGACGATCCGGGTCATATTTCGGCTTCTGCTTAGAAGCCGCGTTTTGAGTATGCCTTTATCAGAAATGCTCAGCAAAGAATGGCGATTGCGATCACCGGCTATACAAATGGTATTTATAAAACCGCTATCAATATCCTAAGGCTGATTGAAGCAGAAGCCCCAGCAGGGCTCTATGATGATAGCCATTCAGTTTTTCAATTACTACTATATATATCATCCCGTCTCCTTATAGAGCCCCCTCTCCCTCTACCACCGCGCAACTTTCCTCTTCAACCTGAGTATTGTAACGACCGCATTATGAGCACATATACATCGAACCTGGTTGCGTCAGCTCTATTTCAATAAGCATAAGTTACTAGTTATATATCACTGGAAACTATATATTTCTATAGAAACAACCCATAAGTGTGATGGAAAGCAAAATAGTTATAATCCCAAGGCCTATCTTATATATTATCGTCCATTTTGCTTATTATACTTTGCTACTATTGCTGAGTTATACTTTGCTTCTGTTATCGAGTTCTTCGTGAGACGACCCTCTGTCCTGCTCGATCAGGTCTCCCTCTTCCTCCTATAGGGTTTTGTTCCAGAATCGCATCATTATAGCGCCGATAAGTATGCTGGAGCTATGGATAAGAACTACCACAACAATCGCAAGGTCCAGCCGCCACTTATATTCTTTATCATATTCTGGAAAACATTCAAAGCTTGAAGACAGGTCAGTATCTATTGAGTCCTTCTGCTACAATGACTTATAGTACATAGGCAAGCCTCGATACGAAAGCAAGGAATATAATTATGGAAATTGATGTGAGGTAGGTTCGCCGCCGAACACGAATAGGGCTATATAGTACTTCAAAAATATCCTAGTATATTAGCAATTGACTGAACGGGATTTCTTGAGCATCTTACCATTTTGAGCGGCCCCAATACATAAGACCCAAAGTTCAAGATGATAGAGGCTATGACCTCGACCGATTCGTGCTGGCACCTGTCTAGTAAGACGGAGAGAATAAGTAGTATAAGGGCAATAAAGCTATTAAAGACATCGAATGCTATAACCGGAATTTTATAAGTAGAATCCGTCTTTTCTGCCGCCCATCGCTGCCATATCTCGACTAGTGTAAGCCAAAGCTCGGAAGAGCAAATCAGGACCCATATAAACAATATAACGATCAATGCTAAGTAGTATGGAGACTGATAGGCGAGCAGGACCTGATTAAGAGCTTTGATACCGGCCATCTCAACTTAGAAGAAATTGATAGATAGAAAGGCATAGGAACAATGCTGGTATATGATCAGATTGAGTGTTTCTGAATGGAAGCAAAGCACTTCTTATGATTTACTCTTGTCCCCTTACCCGATGCGGGTGGAGAGACACCTGAGCAGATCGGTGGATACCAGCCGTGTAGAACGCATTATATATCAAGGGGTAGCTGCTCCTATAAGCGAAGTAGCGTCTATGCTGAGTAGAGCACACCATCAAACCCTGTTTCTTTAGCGCATTTTTGATCCTCGAAAAACATTTTCGATTCGCTAAAAACATTTTTCGTTCCTCTAGCGCATTTCTGAACCCGAATATTGATTTTCAAGGTCATGAAATGCTCAGATAATCTCAATCTAGATGCATGTCCATACCAATATCATCCGCCTTTCATGGCAGAGGTCACGACTCAAGTCACTTTGTAAGCAATCAATGGCAGTGCTTGGACAAACTCCATGGAATTATTCCCTATTAACTCGAAGAATACGAAGATCTTGGTATATGGTTCCTATGATATGGCTGGAAAGGCAGGGGCTGCTCAAAAGCATTCCATGTGATGCTCTGCTCTGGTAAACCAGGTATAAGAGAAGCTATAGGAATAAGGCAGATTGCTATGTCACTCACCGCTCCTCCTCCTTTGTTTGCGAACCACAGGTCTTCTTCCTTCTCATTACTAGGGCGTCTACTACCCATGTCATCTTCGGAACATGTACTTTGCCTATAGGAGCAATTGATGATAGCCTCTCTCCCTATCTATGAAGCAACTGCTTCCCTGGGAGCCTACCTACTCGGTGCTGACCAGACGACGGACCGGCTGCCAACGGCATTTCTCCCCAGCTCTTCTCCTACCAGTCCTTCTCATTGGTGGGAAGAAGCAGCTGAAGAAGTCTTCTGAACCTCATACAATTTCCCCCTCATTATATATACCGTCAAATTTATTCCTCTTCTAGACCCTATGATTACTGCTACCTTACTTTCCAAACGACGGAAGGGTTGGCTAGACGCCTTTTTGAAGCTTCTTTGCTGAGGTGAAGCTATCAAAGAGCCTTGTTGTGACTCTCTATTATCCACGGCCGAGGCAATCGTGGCTATCATCAGGGGGAGACCGCCCTCACATGCTCCAAGATGGGAGGGAAGCTGGCTCTTTTCAGATTTGTTTTCTTCAGATATCTATGAAATCGCCGAGAAACTCGATTTTCAAATTCACTCGGCATTCTATAGGATCACATTTCCAGACTAGATAGCATGGTTCTGTGGTTATCAGTGTCACATTATTTCAGACTTGCTCGACATACTCTTCTACTTCTGCAATAGCCTTGCTCAACTCGCTCAATAACACGGGGAAGTGTATGACAAGTTACTATTGCTTGGAAAGGCAAGTCTTTATCCTTGAGCGGGAGTTATGTGTCACTAATATAGTTATATAGGCATTGCCCTCTCAACATCCTCTACTGCTTTGGATTGTATCAATGGTAATACTCTATGATACCTCGTCCGATGCCTCCGAAGCCCTTCAGTTTTTCCTCGAGCCGATCGCACAACAGTTTAAAGAGCCAAGCATTTCATCAGAGAATATAGCAGAACAGTTGAAAGAGCGGTGCTCTAGCATTTCATCCGTCGGTCAAAGGCTCGCAATCTTAGATACACGCTTCAAATCGAAACTCGTACTCGAGACCGATCCAAAATGGCCTATACCTTTCTCGACCGACTTTTCCCTCTGGGAAAGCATTCAAGAGGAGAGTCCACAGAAATTGGCAGAGTCAAATACAGAATCTATAGACAAACTCTTCTCGGAAATTTTGATCAAAGGCCTCGATCTGGGCATAACAGATACTGCTAGGACATGGTCAGACCTCGCCGACGAGTCTTTGGCATGCTTGAGTGCAGACGAGAAGTTGATGGATTACTTTATGCATCTTATAGAGGTATGTTGAAATCCCTTTGCCGCATATATCGCTAACCTCAAGCAGGGTTTTCTTCGCCTACGAAATGTATTTTCCGCTGCGGCCATAGGCTTGGCCCTCTCGAATTGGGGGTATCGGCCACAGAGGCCTTCGTGGATCTGGGATATCATCAATCCAAAGAACAACTTTTCTGGTTGCAGAGAATATACAGCCAAAACCCCTGCCTGCCTTGCACCAATGTCTCCATATATTCAAGAGCTACAACAATCAAACTTTTCAAGAGAAAAAGTCCTTAAAACTCATCAAATGATTGTGGAGTACTTTGCGTTCTCGCAAGAAGCAGAGATTGGGCAGGATAAAACCATAGAGGAGAAAACAATGAGAGAGGAGATGAGTGAGTCTTGGTACGGGAATTTCTGGGCTTGTTTTTGGTAACCTTTGGATTAGTTGACTGTAGATATTTACCCTGTCAAACGACGCATTCCTCTTCCTCCTGGACTTCAGAGCGACTGAAAGAAAATGCTGCGCAAGACCTCGACGGAGGACCTTCGCACAGTGACTTGGAGATGAAGAGAACCGAGGCGAACGACATCGTGCAGTATGAAGGAACCAATGACTCCAAAAGCACTAACCGAACCGTCGAGATGAGCAGGCAATCGCCACAAGATGCCTCAAAGTCCTTGAGCCGTTGTGAATTTCAGAAGTTGCCTATCGAAATTCGACATTTGATATGGGAAGAAACCTTCTCCCAACCACGGTTCTTTGACGGCGATACCCTCCGACTCTTAAAGCCTCAAAACGGCACGATATACTCGCTCCTAACACCTTCTGCACTATATGTCTGCCGTGAGTCGCGAACTTTCGCACAAGACTGCCTCTGTCATACTTATCTCTTCCGAACATGGCCGGAAAACACCGGAAGGATAATTTACTTTAACCCGAAGTGCGACGTTTGCAATTATCGGTTCACAGACTTAACTTGGCGACGGGACTTCATTCCTGGCCGATGCTTATTTCGCTATGTTGAGATAATTGCCAATACTAGTCCAGAGGAGCTTACCGATACTATTGGGTATGGGCTCAGAAGTGCGCAATTCCATGACAAGTTTCCCAACCTCAAAATGTTGGTCGTAATGGATCGATATGCGAACCTATGCGGGGAGGTTCTCAGGAATGGGTGGCTTGAGGAGCGTTGGAATCAGGAGTCAAAGTTGAACCAGAGCGACTGGGACCGAAAGTGGAAGTCTGTGCGGGAACTCTTTGAGAAACGGAATATCTCGATTACGACTTCGCCAGCTGTGCCCGATATACAGAGAAGGCGGATTGCAGACATCGCCCAGCGAGATGTGTTTATGGATACTCACGCCACTGGACTCCCATCCAAATCGAGGCCGCCAAGTTTGATATCCACAGTCTTTATAAACGATAACGAGACAAGAGATGACGACTGGAACTGTGAAACCGATTGGGGGTACCAAGCTAACTGGGAGCGTAACGCATCTGATGATGAGCCGGACGTTGGAGATGATGATGATGATGAGTTTTGGGGGAAGGGTAACGATGACAGAAATGATAGCGAGAGGGATGATGAGCCGCGGGATTTGGATCTAGAAGGGCATTTCGCTGGCAGTGACGCTGCTTCCACTTCCAGTCTACCGCTTGAATTTGAAGATGCAGTGGAAGATGAGGAGAGATGAGGAGAGCCGAGGAAGACTGAGGGAGTGACGATAATAGCAGCGCAAGTAGTTTGGGAATTTTAATACAATGTGGGTCAAGAGGGGATTCTCATAATAACTTTGGTACTTCCTCTCGCAACACATAGCAGGGAATCCAATGCTCCTACCTTGACTGCCTCCACTCTTGCCACGGCGGCCCGCACTGGTTCATTTTCGAGTGCAAATACTGCAAGTTAAAGACTTGTCGACCCCTGCACCGACAAAGTTTAGATATATCATGGCCTGAATGCGAAGGAAGATGTAGTGGAAGAGAGGAGAGAGGAGGGAGGATAACAACATCGCGAGTAGTGTGGGTATTTTGATATGTGGGATAAGAGGGAATTCGTGCAGCAAATGACCTTGTATTTTCCTTCTACTGTACTATCAAAAAGATTCAAGTACTCGTCTTCCCCTGTCACAGGAGCGCGCTACATCATCAAAGCTTCCTCCGATGATATTGCGAATTCTGTATTCCTGAGCCCAAGGTGTTGAACAGTTCGATGAGAGGTGGTCAAAGATCGGCGCACTACTCCCGCCGTAGCTACTTCTTGAGCTTTGTAGAGTAGCGTACTTGGATCGTCCCTTGAGTCCGGTGGGGGAGGACGGCATGGATCTCTTCCCACGAGCAGCCATCCTCCCTCATCTTGAGTATCATCGCATCTTCTTCTGGTGTCCACCGAACACGCTTTATCTGAGGCGGCACCGCTGCAGAATGCATCTTGGAATGTGCGCCGCCGCCGTCGGGGATTGCAGTCTCTGCGGACGTCTCCTTGTTAGAACGCATGCCCAATGCTTCGGAGAGGGCAGGGAGATGGAGGTGTTCTGGGACATGTGACAACTGGAACTCGAGGCAATACGTAGTCTCACTCCCAATCCGAGTGCGTTTGAGGAATCCTTGGAAAGGCCATTCCTGATACTCCGCAAGTGGTGCCGATTTTACCACATCCGAGGGGCTTCGAGAGGCTCGTGGAGGATGGTGGTGGTGCTGGCCATCATCTGTGGGATTTGGCGGGTGCCCATGATCGGCCTGGGACTGCGCATCGCCCATCTCAGGTTGCGTGGTTGAGAACGGCGTAAGGCTGTATGGCCGTCTGAGGTGGGGTGTTGGGCTATGCTCAAGAGGCGTAAGAGCCACGTCGGTTGATACAGGGGGCAGCTTCCGCCGCTTTGCAGGTCGTGGTTCCTCGTCATCCTCGTCGCCTAGGTCATGACTGCGTTCGTTACCCTCGGACTGATGAATGCCGCTGCTGGCCTCCTCAGCCCCGCCCTGATGCCGCCGCTTCTCTCCCTGTTGCTCCTGCGGCCCCTCTTCATCCCGGTCCTCATTACGGAGGGTGAGCCGTATCCTGGCACCTCGAATCTGCCATGACTGGATACTGGGGTGACTCTCGAACGCTGGTCAAGAGTAGAGTGAGATTTCGAAGAGTGCCGATGGGGCTTGGAGTGTGGTCCATGTTGACAAGTAGACCTCTGCTCAGGATGGTGCTTGCGCTTCTTGTGCATTGGGTCGTTGGATGAAGACGGTCGTTTTCGCTTAGCAGGACGTGGTTCCTCATCATCCTCACCCGATTCGGTATTGTTAAGCTCGTCGCTGCTATGACTATCGCATACCGCCTTGTCATGACTTGTCGCTAGTGATGGATCGCGGTTAGGGAGCAGCTGCTGTACCCTTTGCATTGGGCCCATGGAGTCTGCCTCCCAATCCAGCAAATCGACGTCCGCTTGCGGGGGCTCGATTGCTTCCATACCCAGGATGACACTGTTTTCACAGAGAGGTCTGCACTTCCCGACAGAGGCGCCCTGGAGGCTTAGAGGCTGTTCACTCCTGGAGGATGCATTATTGTCTTCATCCTCCTGCTGCTGCTGCTGCTGCTCCCTCTCATCAACAGTATCGGCATTGCGTGCAGGGCCAACCAACCCGCGTTCGTCTGCTACGCCTCGACCGGTATAAAGACGACCCTCATGACTGAGCTGGTTCTCTGATGACGCTATAGCGCAGCGTAGAGGCGGGTTTCGAGGACGAGCGGAACAGGATATTGTGGCCTCGGATCTGGCGCGGCGCGGATCGAGGTCCACAGCACCGATGCTGTCGTGCAATGGCTCGCTCGAGAGGCGCGAAGCGGAGGCATGTGTGGAATTTGATGTTGAAGCTCCTTGTTGGGTAAGCCGCAAGCGTGGAGCCGTCTTGGGGAAGTCGTCAATATCGTGCCACCCATCGAGACTCGTAGAGGCCGAAGTTGTCGAGTCGACGGCATTCTCTAGGCTATCGAAAAGACCCGCGTCTGCTGCTGCACTTTCGGCACGACCACCGTCATCGACTTCGGCTTCAGAGGCACTCGAGTCGTCATCTCCCAGCAAGACAATTGGATCATCTACATCGTGTCAGAAAAATTGGTTGTCTACTTCTACGACAGAGTGTAGTGGGCGTGCTCACCTGGACTACCGCCTAAGTTATCGCCTAGCGCTGACCCGTTATCATCATGAGAGCCGCCTCTCTCCTCCGCAGTTGTATCCCCAAACCCGAAGGCTGTGTTGTTCAGACGCTGGTCCTCCGCTGCAAAGCCCTCCTTCTGTAGCGTGGTATATAACAGTTGCTCGATGGAGGGAGGGTCGTGGTAGTCGTCGTTTTCGTTGTCGTCGCCGTCGTTGATCGTACTAGTCTCTACTCAGATGTCCACAGGTTAGTTACTATTGCTACCAGCCCAAACATCTCGATCTCAACATACCTCGGATTCCAAGCTTGCCACCTCCAATATCATTGGCGGCTGCTACTGGTTGGGGCGTGCTGAGTTCTGCCTCGCTCAGCTTGCTGCGCTGGAGCTTGTTAAGGATGCTGGATTGCTTCGAGGTAAGTTTGCGGCGAGCTGTTGCGCTCGTGGAGCGCGGAGCAGTTGGCACATAGGTATAAGAGATGGGGACAAAAGTGGCCATTTCGAGCGCGTGGAAATGATTCGAAGTATTTGAGAAATTCTTTGCCTGCCGCCTACTATACAAACTGGACTGTAGAATAATGGCAGACGGGGAAATCAAAGGGTTCATGTAGGCTTCTCGCACTGCCCTCGCAGAACCGGAATACGCTCTGCGGCCCACCGTACACTCCTGGCGTGCCATCCTCCCTGACGTCCTCACCGTCAAAAATGCCTCGGCGTCAATGCTGCCCCTCTCGTATAGAGAGATCCACCGCAGCTGCAAGGCCCTGGGACCTTCGATCCTGCGCTCTCCACGCCGGAAGATGCCCATCTGCAGCCACCATCTCCACTCTTCGCTGTCCACCACGATCGGCCGATCTCAGTATCTCTCTCGATCGTTGGCGAGGCCGCGAAAAGCCAAACAAGGAGGCAGTGACGATCGAAGGAAGGAAGAGAGTCGTATGACCGCGGATACCACCGTATCCGCCTATCCGAAAGCTTCAAGCAGACTTGCACATCCCAGTTATTCTCCTCGTCGGCGTCTCAGCTCTCATGCGGGCAGCTGGCGCGAGAGGGAGTCGCATGACTTCGGATATTGCCCCATCCGCCCGTCCGAAGGCTTCAGGCAGACTGGCACATTCCAAGTCTTTTCCCGTCGTCCGGCGTCTCAGCTGCCAATCCTACAGCAGGCGCGGTCCAATTGGCGGATCCTTAGCAGATCCGATCCCAGAAATGCTCCTGGCAGAGCTTCGTATGATCCTGCCGCCTCGAGTCAGCCCAGGGCCGCGCAATTAAGACGAGTACGAAATGCGCTGCGGCAGAAGGGGAAACTCACTAGGAAGCTGCCGACGCGTCATCTACCTGCGGCACCTGGGGCGCAGAGAGGCGGAAGCCAGGCTGCGTCGTCGCGAGGCATTTTTGCGGTTGGCTGTTGTGCTGCAACGAGTACAGGCTCTGTTTCCGGAGCGCCCTGCAGTGAGGAGCGGTGACGGTGCGACGACGAGGCAGATCGCGAGAGGGTTTGGACGCTGTCCAGCTCGTAATTTGGCCAATGCGAGGCAGCGCTGTGAGGGGATCCGCATCACAGCTGCTCAGCAGTATCGAAACAGTAAGGGGCGATCGTGGATTCTGGTTGAAGCTGCCCCGCACGATGTTGCGCGGTCTCCTCAGCTGCGTGGCCGATCAGGGGAGCCTGGTGGGATGAGGTGGATCTTAGGCAGAAGGGCCGAAATGCGCGCGAAGGGCGAGCACCGAGCGTCGCGAAGGTGGAGGGTTGGGGCTGTTGGAAGAAGAAGAAGATGAAGAAGGATGAGCGAGCGATGGAGACGCGAGATTCTTATACCCCACGAAAGCGGCGTTGGGCCCGTGCGCGCCTTGCCTGATGCGGCGGTCGCTAAACCCGGGGGGGCGAACACTACGCCTGAGATTATAGATTATATCTTATATATAATTTAATTAAAGTTCTTTTATAGTCTATATCTCTTTTAATTATCTTAGATTAGAGGATTTCTAAGCTATTATAAGTATTAAGGATAGAAATATTAACTCCTCTATTAATAAAAATAATCCCTTCTAGGATTATAATAATAAGTTATTAGTATTTAATCTTAGCCCTAATAAAAGATATATTATCTAAGTCTTAGAGAAATAATAAGAGTAGTATATTTAGTAATTAGCTAAGCTTAAAGAATATTTAGATTATATCTACTTTAAGAGTCTTAGCTAGAAAAATAAATAAAGATTACTATTATAGAATATATTCTATTAAGCTATAGATATAATAATAATACTTCTAAAGATATTATATAAAGACTATTAAAAGGCATATATCTATCTTAAGCTTAAAAAGAGAAGTAATAGTATATCTATACTTCTTTAATATATATGTGATGTCGGAACTACTTTAGAGCCACTGATGGATTCCAGCAACCGGATTGGTTGAATCATATAGTGATATCATATGCCAAGGGATAATGGCCGAGAGGAAGTGAGTATGGGAATCTGACTAGCAGTAAGAATATATATATAAGGGCCCTTCTCTCTCATACTATAGAGGTCATATTTCTTGTTTCCTTTATACTAGACCTATAGGATCAGAGCAATAGATTCACTGATATATACTCTCATATGTCCCTATATATGACCCTCTACTACTTCCCTATATCATTATACTAAACAAGAAATATCACGCCCGCCAGAGACGGCCTCTTATAATATCTCACCCATCGAGCCTTTGCTATAATACCATTTGGAACTGACTCGTTCGACTCGCGAATATATAGGAACCTTATATAGCTATGATCCCAGAGATCTTATAGATAGCTAGGTAGCTAGGGTTTGGCTAGGCACAGAAGCACCTAGTAAAAGCCATTAGACTTAATACCAAGAGAGTATCAGAGACTCCTAATAACCCCCTTAGCATAAGAGGAACTTATGGACAAGCTATGAGTATAGCTATATAAGCATACCTTCTGGAATACTCGAGCTTACTTAGACCTGTGTCTAATACCCCCAGAACAAACGATGGCCCAAATGCTATCAGATACACAGTCAAACCCACCAGTACTACCTAGCATAGAATATAATAGAGCAGACTCCTTAGGAGGCACTATATAGGCAGGTCCTTTAACTCAGATACTATCCTAGAATATGCTCGGTCCGACTCATTGAAGTCATAGGAATAGGGGCAAGGGAAGACAGTAGACAGACTAGCCTGACTTCTATTAGCCCAAAGTAGTCTAAGGCATCATAGAAGCCTTATAGGAGCAAATCGATGACCAGAACTACTCCTTATAGGTGATGTAAGAGGGAATCAATCAAATACTACTGGCCTAGTAAGCCACTACTCTAGCCATACTAGCTCTACTCCCTTTTAGAGCACCTTTAGATGTCTAATCAATTCCTTTATATCCTCAAGACCTACCACCATCTATCAGACCTAGAGCCGAAACGGGCACTCCTAGTTTAAGGGACTCGCCTAAGTCGCTGCTGATCAAAAGGATCACTCCTTTGGATGATAGTATTGCTCTGACCTTTAAGCAGTAGAGGGCATCTATTTTGGACCGACTCAAAGTCAATGCAGATTACTACCCTAGTATATGCTTATAGCTTATACTAGTATAGAGAACTATAATAGGAAGAGCAAAGGAGTACCTAGAGCCTCGATACCTATCTGATATCTAGTCATTCTAAAGCATAGCAGAGATAGTAAGCCTCCTGGCTGACTATTATCTGACTAGAATGGAAATGGAGCAAGCTTAGAATGACTTCTATGATCTGTCCATGAACTATAATAGAGCTAATACTAACAAAACCTTTGCTATATTCTAGGCCCGATTCCTAAGTACTATAATATAAGGAAACATAGCTCAGTCGGAGTGGTTTTTCTATCTATAACAAAAGCTTACTCTATAGCTATATATAGTATCAATAGGTTTTAAGAATCAGTAGTATGGTGACTATTATATCATAGTAAGCCACTTACTCCTATTTGATATAGAGCAGAGGCACAATATCGAGTTATTAGCCACCAGTAGCAGTATATCCCCTATTGTCCAGAAAGTAGTTCTACTAACTAACTTATAACCAATAATAACTGCTCGGAACCCTATGCTAAGTATTAGTATAAGCTATCAGAAGACTTATAATATAGGAAATATAATAGAACAACTAAGGGCATATACTATAGAACCTATATGAAATATATCTAGTTTAGATATCTGCTTTTATTATAGTAAACCAGGCCACTTTAAGAACGCCTACCCCCAACTCATAGTAATCAAGCTAGTCAATAGCAATGACTAAACTACTAAAGATGATAATAGAATTACTAAAGTATATAATATAGAAGAGCTTTAGTCAGAAAACAAAGAAGCCTAGGTAAAGTCTCTAATCTAGGACTGAAAAGGTATGACCTATTAAAGCTAGACTTAATAACTCTATTAGATAGAAAGCACTTCCTTATTTCTTATACTCTTAGTATAAATGGATTCGGACTTCCTTTATATACTTTAGTAGATATTAGAGCAAATGATTACTTATTTTTAAATCAATCCCTAGTAGTATAACTATTAAAAGTCCTAGGGACCCCGATTCTAAACCTCCCTTATTCAGTACTAGTCAAAGGTTTTAGAGGTAGCATTCAAGCAAAGGCATTACAATATATATACTTATACCTGATATTAGAAGGTCATAAGGTATATAACTGCTCCTTTATCCTACTTGACTTAGGAACCTATGATATGATTATTGGCTATAAGTGGATAAAGTACTTTAAGCTAACAATTGATATTATATATAACCGCTTCCGATGGCCAGCAGAATATCCTCTGACTTAGAGCTGGTCCAGAGAATTGATACTTCCTATAAGTATTATAGTACTAATACTATAATATACTAGATACTAGTAGGATATAACTCATAGGGATAGACTAATAGATCAGGAAGATATAAGAAGAAAACGCTCTAATCCAATGATATTCACGATCTCTAGCCTATTATATTCTCCTTTAGTACCCCTAGTAATAGAACCCCCTCTCTCTCCTCTCCCTCCTCTAAAACTACCCTGACTCAGGTCAAACTACATTGCTCTATAAATCACTATAATCAATAGGAATATGCTATATTACTATATAAAGTATAAGGAGAATGAGTTTTTTATAGCATCGATTATAGAGATCGATATAGTTATCTCTGACCTCAAGCTTATTAGAGAAGATCCTAAAACAGCAAAGCTAATCAATGAAAAGCTGTCTTTAACCTATAGAGGTCATACTAATATCTTTTCTAAAACAGAGTCTAATCAGCTTCTAATATACTAGAGCTATAATCACTATATTGAGCTAGAATCCCTACTGCCATCATCTTATTCTCTGCTATATCATCAGTTAACTACTAAACTTCAAGTACTAAAGTAATATATAACTAATAACTTAGATAAAGGCTTTATCAAACCAGCTAGCCAAGTTCTCTTTGCCTCTCTAGTTCTCTTTATCAAAAAGCCTGATAGAAGCCTCCGCCTTTATATCGATTACTAGAAGCTAAATATACTAACCTATAAGTAGGCTGGCTGAATGGTCCAGACCGAACCGGATCATGGCTCTTTTATAGACCGTTTTGAGACCGTGGTCTGAAAATGACCATTCTTATAGACTATTATTGAGACCAGACCATATGGTCCGGTCTAAGAATAGCCTAGGATGGGACCATGGCTCTTTTATAGACCGTTTTTGAGACTGAACTATATAGTCTTTGCCAAGAATGGTCTGGTTTGGTCTGAGACTATATTAGCATTACTATTTTATATTACTCTTAGGATTAAAATTAGATTT
>QYAO01000097.1:0-70370 GCA_003988895.1 Hyphodiscus sp. D1413 | reverse complement strand
TCTTAGGTTAGTTAGATAGAAACTAAACTAAGCTGTGTGTGTGTGTTTATATCCTTAGCGTGTTCAGCTAGCGTGACTGATTACCAAGCACTTTTGACAGTGCAGCTGCGTCATCATGGGAACGTTACCTCGATGAATCTCCTTATGAGTTTGATCTCTTCGAGCATCGAACCCAGCTTCCTGCCTTTCCTTACTGTATATCCTATCCCAGGCGAAGAGTAGCGACAGGAGACGACTGGAATGGGTAGGCAAATAGCTCGGCTGATACCAGGTCCGATGGCCAGTTCTGTCTACCCGCGTATGTCGCACGAGGAGAAACTAGTATTCGTCCGAAATATGGCCCTTGCATTCCAGGCTTCCTGGCGCATCCAACTCCCCAAAGAACGCCTCATCGGCGAACTTTGCGCTGTCCAGACTGGTGATTGCGTCGTTCTTACCGTCAGTCCAGACCGGCATTGCAGTCTCGGTGGGCCTTTTGCCTCCGTCCGCGCCTATATCTGCTCCTCTTTAGACGCCTTCAAACGGCAACAAGGCATTGACGGGTACAAGGCACTATATCTACAACGAGTCACGAACTTCGTGGAGAGTGGCATGTACAATATCCCTAAAACCCTACCATTGTCGAGGACATCCCGGTAGTGGCTATGCACTCCGATATGGGCCCTCATAATGTCATTTTGTCACCCACTACGCCTACAGACATCATGGCAATCATTGATTGGGAGTTTGTCACCAGCGCTCCGTATGCCTCGCTCTACCAAGTCATCGAGATGCTTTTCAGGAACCTGCGAGTAACGGATTTGGTGCCGAGTACGCACACGCTGGCGAGCTCCGTGACGCTTTTTGGAGCGCGATCCCAGAGTGGAAGAAGTGGAATGAGAACCAAGCCACAAAGGTGTTTTTGGAGTGGTTCCGGTTTGCGCTATTTATGAAGGCGGAGTGGAGACCAGATGGCTTGGACGAGGAAGAGAAGGAGGCATACTGGGGGGAGAATGTGAGGGTGGTGGAAGGGCTATTGAAGAAGTATGGGTCTGCTCATGGAGTATCTTGAGGACAAAGTTCGTCGCATGCCCATCTATAGGTTCTGGTAAGGGAGACGGCCCATCTGCTTCTGGCACAGGCTGAACAGTCCACCCTGTCTCGATTAGCCCACTAGAGGCTTGAAGAAGGATGACTGAGTACGGAATTCGAAAAAGGGCACGGGGATGAGGGATGACATATTCACCACCTATCACATAAGATTTATCTTTGAGAGAGACGATATCCTATAAGCCGGCGGCATAGACGTGTGCACAGAAATCCCGTGCGAAGGCATCCCATGTTCCCGGAGAGATATCCGTGATTTCCCGGGGTTGAGTAGACCTGTCTTTCGGTGTTCCGTACTCATACGCAACAAGCCCACCAGTCGAGGAGGCCATCCACATAAGTGGGAACAGGGAGGGCTTAGCAAGACTAGGGCATGGGACGGCTTTGGCAATATCAACAGTAATGCTAGTATCGCCGGAATCAGGGGTGACGAAGGGTTTGTGGACCATTGCTTCTCCTTCTTCCAGGATGAAATGGCGGTATAGGAGGTGCAGCTCCACATAGTCTGAGACTCCATGGGCGGCTAGAATTTTGGCCAGCACAGGCGCGTGCTGTGACTTCGGCTCCAGGAGTACGGCCTGTTCAGTTGCATCGTGGTCGATTAGGAGACGGTTATAGACTTTGGCTGGGAGAACTAAATCAATGGTGATATGCGTCATTGCTGGGTAGTGCTTTTGGTTGTTGAAGCGATTTGAGATGCTTTGAAAAGAGCGAGTTAGAACGTTCTCGAACCTTTCAACGACCAAATAGGGACACTCACAGTGAACTTGAAGTGATCAAGCGTTGATTGAGAGAGCAGAACAGATAAGTGTTTGATAAGTGGAAACATAAAAGTACTGACATAGTCTATTATATAGACCAGTACTAGAGCAATAGTGATAAAACTGAAAGGTTTTAATAGTCTACGGGTTTCTCAACCTCAAATCTGTCCTACCATATAAGTGATATAGAGGGATGCCCTTGTGTAAAGCACCACAGCCCGACTAGGCAGCAACCAACTGTGATAGCGGATGGTACCGTGAGTTTTATTTGATGGTAGGGATTTGGGACCTGCCGTGGCTTTCAGCGAGTAATAAGATAGATACTCGGTGAGTTGGTTCAGATATCGAGTCATAGTAAAAGGACCAGGGTAATTGCATATCAAATGCAGTTTCTGAAAGATGTCTCGATTATACAGTCATATATGACCAACAGTCGTATTTTACTAGGGAGTCTTTCCCTTGATTTGTTCTCCCTCAATAGAAGGCGCTTCCTTTCTTATCAGTATAGAAATAACAAACTTACAGCGCTTATAGAAACAACAATCTGCCCTATGTCTGTCGGCAATGATGAGGTGCCTCATTTAAAGCAGGTAGTACGCAGTTACACAGACTTGATGGGCAGTCGTTCCCTCTCCTATTGGTTCCTGACGGCGCAATTCAAGCTCCGTATTACTGTTCCATTGGTTGGTATAAAGGAGGAAGTTGAATATAAATTTTTGACGATGAGTGACTCGATGGATTACGAGTCGGACCATGAGGTGAGTCATGAATCCGTCGACCTCCCTTGCTGCCAGCCTCCTTTTGCAAGTTTACTTCAGATAACAACTGAGAGACGGAAGCTTCCAGCTGTTCGTTGATGTCGATCTCCCTCCCCGGAATCAAAAGCAGCATGTTGCTTCCGTTGGCGGTCGCAGATTGGGAACACATTGGTGGGGTCAGAATGTTCAAGTCAGTATCATACAACCTTATCTATTCCTTCTTCCTCATGTACTTCACCGCTATTCGCTCGACCTTGGACGGGTTAGAGGAATCAATAAGAAGACTTTGAGCCGTCATCCACACGCCTCGTTCCCATACTTTGGACGTGATCCATCGGTCGGCACGCGTGATGGCAGTTGTGCTCACCATCTTCCACGTATTGGCCATGATAGCCTCGCAGCCTTCCTTTCCTTTAGACCTGCTCCGGAACAAGTTTGCAGTCATCACAAGTATGCTCCAGGGCCATCTTTCTCCACTAACACCCTACACAGGGAGCATCATCACTAGGGTTAATTATCCTGCTCTCTCTGGTCCTTCTTGCAGAGTCACCCATTCGTAGTCATCTCGTGTGTAGAGAAGCTGTAAGATCATCTAGATCTCTTCATCGAGCCTCGGAGAGGCCTGACCCGAGACCTCTTATACCATGCCAAGAGCGGGCATGACATGAGCCCCTGGGTGCTGTTTAGTAGACCTCACGGGAAGAGTATTCCCATGGATGACTATGAGAATATTCTCATGGTAGCTAGTGGCTTCGGAATCGCAGCACACCTGCCTTACCTGAAGCAGCTCATTCACGGGTATAATGCCCGTGAAGTTCGTGCTCGTCGAATCCATCTGGTCTGGCATGTTCGAGATATTGGTAAGTCGTGACCCTCTCCTTCCTTCAGGACGGAGATCTGACCAAGCCAGATGTTATAATCGCAGCTCAACCGCTCCTTAACGGTGCATTAAACGAGGATATGCTGGATGATGGTTGGGTATGTACTATGAAAATTATCATTTTCTTGGTTTCGCTAACAATAGACAACAGATTCTAGCCATCTCGATCTATTGCGAATCGAGCGATGTTGGCGAAACATCTTTGGGGAAGCGTGTAAAGGTTTATCCGGGCAAAGCTCCGCTGCGAGAGATCCTTCAAGCAGAAGTTGCAGGGGAGCATATTGAGAAGACGCCAATAGACAACATTCACTGGGATACAAAGATGCTCGCAGAAGGGGAACTTGAACCTGGGAAAAAGACCGGGAGAGATGGTCAATTGCTTGTCACAGGTGAGTTTCCCGGCCTATCGTTCTGGCCGTGACTTGCTAATAAATGGGAGTTTCTGGCACTGACGATGTTCGAGATGAGTTACGAAGCGTTGTGCAAGGTCATTTGACGGATGGAGTGAGCTTCTTCGAACTCGATTATCAACCTTCGTAGTAGTGAGGCAGACTGGGTAATTGGATAACATTTTTTGTTCCGTGGTTTAACCTTCCCCCGCACTCCTTTATTGCTTTTTGATAGAATATGGTTTTAGATATCACATTTACCAAGTTGTGCCCGTGACCGCCAGATGATGTCTGCAAAAGATGAGGAATGAATGTGAGAGTAGGGACGTTGTAGCACGCTTTCTCATACTCTAAGCTAGGGCAACATGAATATGAGCCTTCCCTTCTACACGGTACATACTGCAGGGCGCTGTTCTCTGCTCGTTCCACCTTCATATCTGAAGCAGGCATAAATTAGGTTGGTCACAATTATCCTAGCAGCTGTTGCACCTCAACATGTCCGCCACTGACCGCAAGCTGTCGCGCCGTCAAGCCATGGAGTGCATCTGCCCCAATATCGGTGACGGTTCCTTGCTCATGAAACCACCGACGAAGAAGGTTGTTCAACAACTTCTCCGCCGCATCTATCTCTGCTGCGCCATGGTCATATTCCTCAACTTCCTCGACTCCACACCACTGAGCTTCTGCCTCGATGTCGGCTCCTTTTCTTAGCAGTTGCTGTACAACTGGCTCACACCCCATAAAAGCCGCTATATGTAATGCGGTAAGATTGTCTCGAGTCTTTGCTTCAACTCTTGCGCCCCGTTTTAGCAGAAACCGCACCGCTGACTCAAATCCTATGAAAGCCGCTAGGTGTAGTGCGGTGAGGCCATGTCGAGACTTTGCTTCAACATCGGCCCCGATCTTCAGCAGCATTTTCACCATCGATAGTCGCATGTTTTCGACTGCCCATATCAACGCTGTCCTTCCCCAACGATCTAACGCCTCGAGGTTCGCCCCCTTCTCTACCAGCAACTGTACTGTTGGTCTGCTGCCGTACTTAGCAGCCCAGTGCAGCGTTGTTCGTCCATGGTAATCCTCCGCATTAACGTCGGCCCCATTTTCAATGAGGAAGTACACTATTGACATGAACTTGCTCTTGGCCGCTAAAAGCATCGCTGTCCATAGGTACGCTCTCGCATCAAGGTCGGCCCCGTTCTCGACCAAAAGCCGCACAACCGCCTCATTCCCACAGTCGCACGCCCAATGCAACGCTGTCCGTTCATCACGTCCGCTTGTGTTGACATCGGCACCGTTCTCCAGTAGCAGTTGCACAGATTCCTCGTGTCCGTCTGTGGCAGCTATGATTAGAGCTGTGCATCCTCCAATATCCGCCGCATTTATATCTGCCCCCTTCTCGAGTAGCACTTGCGACCGACCAAGTTGTCTTTCCTGGATGGCCTCGCGTAGACCCGTGAGTGCAACGCTCATCTCCGCCTTCTCTTCTGCGGCCTCCCCGAATAACGCTTGCTTGTTGGTGTCCTGCAGTTGCAAGGCTGCCCAGTCTAGTATTGCTCTTCCGTCACCAACTTGATCTAACAGCACTTGTACTAGGCCGTTGTGCTGTTTCATGGCTGCCAAGTGTAGAGGTGTCCAACAATCCTTATCCTTCACATTGGGATTGGCCCCATGGTCCAGTAGCACTCGTACCATCGCTTCACGCCCTCTCAGGGTTGCTAGATGAAGCGCTGTGAACCCATAAATGTCCTGTGCATGGACATCGGCGTCGTTTTCAAGGAGCAGTTCCACAACTGCCAAAGGCCCATCCTGTGCGGCCAAACATAGTGCCGTTTGTCCCCGATCGTTCCTGGCATTAACGTCGATCCTGTACTCCAGCAGCAGCAGTACTAATGTATTATGCGGAACCGCCCAATGCAGGGCGGTATTTCCATAGATATCTCTGGACTCAACGTCAGCACCGTTTCGGAGAAGCACCCGCACTGTCTTCTCATGTCCTGGAGGCACTGCAAAATCCAGTGCCGTGCTGCCTAGAGAATCCCGCGCATTGACATCAGTGCCACTGTCCAGCAGCATTTGCACAGTCAACTCATGCCCTTCCTCAGCCGCCAGATAAAGTGCCTTGCATATTCCATCATTTTCGGTTGTGATGTCAGCGCCATACTCTAGAAGCATCTTCACCATGTCACTGATTCCTCCTATGACCGCCCAGTCCAGTGCAGTCCATCCCTCGTTATCCTTTGTAAGTACATTGGCTCTGCTCATAAGGAGAAGCTCCACTGTGGTCATGTGCCCATTTCTGGTTGCCCAGTATAGAGCCGTCTCTCCACATTCATTCCTCGTGTTGACATTGGCCCCCTTGTCAAGCAGTATATGTGCTACTGACTTGTGACCATGCTTAGCAGCTAGCTGCAATGCTGTTGCTCCATAGCTATCCTGACTGTCGACGTCCATGTCATCTTCAAAAAGAATAAGAATCTTGTTTAAGCCCCAGTACGCCGCAACATGTAGAGGACCAAATTGCCGAGGGAAACGGTCATGCCAGTCGTTTGTTTGACGTGCAACAACGTGCAATACTTGAACAAAAGAAGACAGCTTTTGCTTATCCTTCAAAAAGGTTAAAAGCAAACTCACCACTAGCTCGTGAAGCTGATACCCCATAACATGATAACCCCAATTATGAGAAGCGTAGTCAAGGAGTTGATACTCCTGTAAGCGTTGGTCTAGTCCCGCTCGATTCCTACAAGGTCCTCCCCCAAAGGCATTGAATGATAAGTATGTAAGACATACCATTGCAATCTCAACTTCGGCGTCTGGCAAGAGCTTCTCGCGGTTCTTTTCAAGATACTCTTTCAAGGTATAATGTACTAGCCCCACGGTGCTGCTCTTCTCATCGATCCTGATCAGACCAGCGGAAACGTTAAGCAGAATCTCAGTCTCGGGAAAAGCGGTAAAGTCTAATTCGGTATCTCCGGCTTCCACACCCAAAATATGGCGTAGCTCTTCCAAATTTAGTGGTCTTCTAGCATAAAATGTGTAGGAAAGTGCTTTCTTCGCTAATTGACAGTCCTCTTCTTGTTGGCTCTCGATTCTCTCGATAGCCTCTCTGTAAAATTCAGAAAGTTTTTTGGGCGACTCGTTCACCGTCTTTCGAACCGCCTTAAGGTTCGTTTGTCTACCAAGTTGATCCACCTGGAGATGGGCAAGCAGGAACCTGAGATATTGATTTAGTTCGATATCCAGACTACCCGAAGGCCGGCGTTGCCTTCCTATAGACAACTTACATGCCAGTAGCCTTTCCTTTTAAGCTTTTGACAATATCTTCCTTCAACGTGATATCTCTAGCAGCGAAAACAGACAATCTGTTGTGGATACCAATTTGGTACTCCAAGTAAGTCTCAATGTCAGTGTCACTGGCCGAAATGTCGATTCGAGATATGTTTGCGAATTTTGTGTGTAGGTCAATGTGTGGGCGAGACGTGATGAATACCCTGACGAATGGTTCCATTTGCTTCATCAAACAGATAAAATTTTCCCTGTTTGTTTCAGGGCATTCATCCTAGATCACAAAACAATTAATCAGTGAACCAGGAAACTTCAGAGCGGTTATCAGCATAAAAAATATTAATTACCACGGCATCAACAAAGATGTAGGTTGTCTGAAAGACGAGACAAATAGACTTAACAAGTGAAATCCACTCATCGCCCGTTGGATTTCTTCTTTTTTTAGCATTCTTGTCACAAAACTCCTTCACTGCTGCAGGCATGGAGCTTGTTTGCTCTGTTAACTGCCGAGTTATACTAGACAAAAGTTCGAGCTCGGACTGTGTCTTTGGATCCTTATAGTCGCAATATACGTACGCAATCGCTACTTTCGACCCTTGGATAGCTTCCTGAACATAATTGACAGTAAGAGATCTAGAGAATATAAGCCTGTAAATTATGAAATGAAGGGTAAATTATGAAATGAAGGGTGCTGGCTTGCGGCATACGTACGTCATGACAGTCTTTCCGGCACCCGCTTGTTTACAAATCAGCAATTTGACCAAGATGCGAAAGCCAGGGATTCATCAGAAGAGAGGCGTACGAATTCCGGGGCACCAAAGAATGGACGGGTTTTCGCCCTTGAACCATCGCTGAAACTCGTCGCTTTTCAGCAGCCACTGGCCAGTGCCCTGATGATGTTTTGCAAATATATCTCTTTGCCTTTCATGAAACTCGAGCGATGAGAGCCTTGTCAGGATATTATCCCGTTCAAGAGCGGCCTCTTGACCTATGAATCACCTTAGATACCAAAAAAGTGGATATAATCGAAGAACAATCATACTCTCTAGATATCGCTGCGAACGCTCCGTGCTAACCATGACGGTCTTAGTGTTTAGGTCAGTGCGCCCAGCCATAGCTACACCTTCTCGCACAACTTCCTGTATATGGTTGGAGTCCTTTTGAAGTTGTACTACAGATGCCAAAGTTGCATTTGCAACTGCGCCTCGTTCTTGCTCAACCATTTTATGAAAATGCACATAGGCGACGGAAAGTTCGTCGTCTTCGCCGGAGACTAGGTTTCGAAAAGTTTTCACTGAGGGTACGTGGATGTCAGCTAATGAATGTTTGTTTGGGTCTGAGAATGTCCTTTTATACACGATTGAAACCCTTTCAAATACATGGGTGTAAGCCATATCTTTCCTGCTAGAGTCATCACAAAGGCAGCATTGAGTTTAAGGGGGTAAGAAACATTTTAGCAGGACAAATGTCCCCCCCCACCTCCCCAAGAAAAATCACTCTAGGGAAGGAGCTGGCGAAAGTCTTCTTACCAATTCGCTTCATCTTGATATACTTCGCACAAATACCGCAGAGAGTCAAAACAGATGCGAGGACGTTTGTTAAAGCTACCTCCAGCCCTGGCGGAACCCTTCCCTCCAAGATCTTGAGCCGATTGAGGTACGAATCAAAATCTTCAAAAAGTCCGGCAATCTTGTCGTAATCGGCTGATACAGAGTTCGCGGCCTGATACTTGTTAAGTGCCATACTGTGCAAGAAGACAAATATCATACTTTGAAAAGATAACTGACTGCTGTGAAAATAGCAGTGCTCGGAGGGAAAGACTATCGTAAATCGACATAAGTCATCGCCAACCAATGAGCAGCCAGAATTGTCGCCTTACAGTCGAAGCCGCAGATGCAACTATGTTACTCAACTTCTCGATAGGAGCCAGGCTCTTACTCATGAGCGACCTGAATATGTCCAGTTTAGAGCCGTCATGGCGGTAGCCTTTAAACTTTGTCTCTCTTTCCTGTATCTCATCCAAGATGTCGTCCAGATTTTTGGCTCTGGCTAGAGATTCGATCTTTACCATAGCGGTCTCTTCATATTGATCTATAGCTGCTTTCCATATGACACCAACATCGGTCGTAGCGATGGTTTTAGATCTGACGGCCAACTCAACGGTCGCCATCTTGGTATATGAAGGCAAAGAACAGCGTGCTTATACATAAATGATTTAAGGTCGACTGGTGGCTATCTCTCTTCCAGGTTGCTCATTTAGAATCGTAAATCGAGATACAGCCTTCAACCTTGAGTGGAAAGCCTCAGTTCTTTACCGTTGGGTCTACGCCTGCAGTCGAGGATAGTCTCGACTAGTGGCGTACGCCTGCGCTAAAGAAATTTGCAATCGAGCGATAGCTGTGGAAACGACATCTAGGGCCGTAAATTGTCGATATGACCAGCGCTTCTTCGACCGATCATGTCACATTTACTCTAGCTACTAGAGTGGCATTCTTGGAACATCTGCATAAGAATCCGAACAACCGCCGCGTATCTCAAAGCGACAAAGAGATCCTAATCGAATGGTTGACAAACCCACACAAACGTCCATCATCACAGGAGGAGTTCAGCCGACGTAACTATGTCCGAAAGACATTTGCTTGGGACGAGAAAAGCCAAACTCTGCGAGCAGTTGCAAAGAAAAGCAAAAGCAAGGATCGAATGGTGATTACTACAGACATGATTGTGGACATAGTAGAAATGGTCCATAAGGTCAGCGGAGACAGCGGCCATGGCGGGTGGGATACGACGTGGAAGGATGTCAGCGCTTCATACTACGGCATTCTGCGATTGGACGTTATCTTTCTACTCAAGCAATGCCAATCCTGCTCCCAAAACCCCTCCAAACGTCCCAAGGGCTCCGCAGCCATAATGGTACACTTCCAACCGACCGACCATGAGTTCGTTGACTTCCTGAACACCGGTGACGTGCAGTATGATAGCTCTACATTGGATGATCTAGAGAATGAAAGCACCGAGGTGAATAATTATGGAGAATTTGGCAAGGAACCATGACTGGAGAGCGGGTTCTGTATCTAGAATTGGAACGTGATAGTGGATGGAAAGAGCAATACAGTGCTGTAGGAGTATATGACGAGATCGTCAATTTCTTGCCAGTCCCCAGCCGAGGGGTTGGTTGGCATGATCTGTTCGAGTGATGCTCTCGGAGATACTGACGTTGTTCACCTTACCAAGGGCTTCTGCTGCTCTGGGAAAGGATCTCTCTATCTTTAGGAACGGGCTGTTCGGTTGTCCACCTTCACTCGGCAGCATTGGTCACACAGCAACTCGGGTGCTACTACAGGCGGTTTTTTCTGCTGCTTCCCTGGCCCATTGAAGTTCAGCTTCATCTCTACATGGTACCTGATGTGTTCCAAGTTCCCGGTGTCTTTGATCACTGCAGTACGCATCTCCCCTTCCATTGCCTTCCTTATTGCTCCTCGTTGTGCCCCGTTCCTATCTTCCTTCCAATTTTGGATGTGTTAGCTGTGCAAGTACAGCGTATCGGTCGTCATTGATGGGTTACACTCATTGAGGAGAAGGCTCGCATGTTGTAGGTCAGCCGCTCGATGGCGTGCGGGTGTACTGCATGCAATGTCGTGCTTGTGGTGCTTGGATTTTGGATGGTTGAACCTCAATCATTTCCCTCCCATATGAGCCCAGCCTTAATTACTTCTACTCCTTAGATAAATGTCTTCGTAAGATCTGGTTCCCGTGTCTTGTTCTCCACGGTCGATTCGATATGCACCAAACACCTCTCCGGCCTCTTCCAGTGCCTTTATAGTAGCAATTCCTCAATTCCGGATGAACCAGAGGGGACAGTGATGTAATGCCTCCAACACCTTTGCCTGGGCGTATATTGTGTCTGCAAGCCGTTTAGCACGAATATCAGGTCGTCTCCATAGCCATCAAAGCCTTGAGTTGTCATATAGACCTGGATAATGCCTTTCAATTGTATGTCTTTCTCTTGCATGAATTGACATGTATTCTACAAGTTCTGTAGTCTACTGTGCCACCCAGAACCTCTAGCCCTTTATGGCGACCTGCCATTGTATTTGGCGTGGCAATTCGAGGGTGGAGTTGGAGGGGTTGATAGAGAGGACAAGCGGATTTAACCCACATGCTCTGGCGGCATACATTTTCGTTCGACCGGAATTCTCTGGGTCCTATACTCGATATAACTAGTTCAGTGCTTGTTTGTTTATATGATACATTGTCGTCTAGAAGTACGACCTTGAAGATGACTGTATAATTTGAGGAAATTTGCCATCGTGATAAGGCAATCATTCGATCCGAACATGTGACTTTCCAATTGGGCATAGTCTGGTCTGCTGACTGAAGTATATTATATAATAAATACTAGAGCCATTTAAGCTTAGCCGAGCGGGATAGACCTTCGTCATCGTGCGGTTTTGTCTTCACCCTCAACAACCATCGTCGACAATGACTGATTGATAACCAATTCCACATGGCTAAACGGAGACCCACGCTCACGCTTGTGGAAATAGAAAGGAAGCTGGGATACAAAATCAATCACTTAGATTATCCCGATGATGGCATGCAACGCTTCTACTCCGATCTCAGTCCAGTACCTAATAGCCTCTATGAGAGAGCCAAAAAGGAATTCGAGGAGCATGAAAACCAGAAAGGATATGAGACAATCAAGGAGGATGTCCTTCCGGAGTTTGGTGTACCTCAAGTTAGCCAACCTCTCAGTTCTAGCTCAGCAAGCTAACATAGTCATAGAAAATCGTACATGGTCAGGACATAGTGACATTCACACACAGGACTCATGTTGGCTTCTACAGTTTTGCTGTGGATATTCACTATAGTTTCGGACTCGACTTGTCGCTGCTATTCACCACATATGAAGCATTCAGGGCCATGACCGTTCCAAAGGTAGGCTTTATACGGAAAATTCTCAGACATGAACTGAATTAGTACATAGTTACAACCTAATATCACTCATGATCTGAGGCCGATGTTCTTCAACAAGCTCCCGAAAGAACTTCGTAACAAGATATATACTTTCGCGCTCCCGATAGAGGAATGGAACATTGGAGATGTCGACAGTTCAAATGGCCTCAACTTTGCTGGGGGTATAGGTGATCTTAGTGGTTTCTATTTTCCACTACGAAGCCTCGCCATACTCAGAGTCAACAGACAAATGCGTCAAGAGGCGCTGCCCTTTGTGTATCGTCGGACGGTCTTTCACTTGGATGATATGGACGACCTCATTAGGCTTCTCATTTCAGTTGGCGACATCGGTCGTGACAACATTGAGTCACTACAGCTTGCGTGGCAGAGCAGAACCGACTTTGAGTGTCAATGGGCTGAAGCTCCAGTCGCTAACAAACATTCGTTAACTTTGCCAACGCTTCATGTTGGAAAGTGTGTCAAGCTGCTCAAGCAGTGCAAGAGGCTTAGATTCTTGCGTCTTTATTTCGAGCGCGACCTCGTACAGGGCATGTCCCCGAACGCTTATACAGCTGATCCTGGCCTTTGTGAGCTTTGGTCTGTTCGAGGAATTGAAAGGGTAGAGATCTGGGATTTGGGTTATGAGCCACTGGAGCAATGCGGCTTTGTGGAGTGGCTAAAACAGGCAATAGAGTCGTCCGGAGAGGATGGAGAAGATGGAAGGGAGGTTGACAAGCGATCTGTCATCAATGAGCTGTAGTATCTCACTGGTAACATAGTTAGCTGGTTCAAAACGAGAATGAAGCATTTTTAAAAGTATCCTTTATTAGTTATCCGTCAACCGGTCGAACCACAACTCAAGTAATCGAGCGACATATCGTGCGCGGGCTCGAGACGATGGAGGAGAAGGAAATGGAAACCGAATTTCTCTACTCCCTGTCGCTCTTGGTATATATACAAAAGAGCTGGAAAATGGGCCGCTTCTGGCTCAACTACGCAGCCACAAAGAGCTGGGCGTTTGATGCCGTCTTCTGGACCTACTTGGACGAGCGGTTCTTTGGCGAGCGGGACAGAGAAGTTCTTGGTAAGGACTTGTGGAAGACACGACTACATCGCTTAAGTGAGGAGGAGCAATAGGCTATAGAGATGTTTGTATAGCAGAAGATGGACAAGTCTCAGGAACGAAAGCTGGTTGAGTGGGACCCGGCCAAGGCAAAGAAGCGTTTATCAGAGCTGTTGTTTGATTAACTGCCCATAAGAGGCATTCATGCTAGGGGTGATCACTATTGGAGACCCAAAAGCTGGAAGAGCGACAGGCATTGCTGGTGGTTCGTCTTTGGCATCGTGTGGATGTCAATCTGTAACATAGTTGCCCCTTCCGCATAACTTACCTCTTAAGTACACAGCGGCCACCGGGGAAGATAACGTTGGCTGATTAGACTGATATGACAATGATGATGTGAATGGCTTACATGGAGGGTATTGGATTCTCGGTTCCAACCAATCAGGCAACAGGTGGGTTAGATCTCTCACAACTGGCAACAACGAATGTGGCCCGCCTGGCTAGCTAATAAGGTGTGTGTGGGCGATACGTGCACTAACTTAGCACTTAGGGCTTCGGGCCTGACATCTCAGGTCAAAACTCAACACGAAGGCGATAGTTGAAAGATCACGTGCTGATGGCGACGAGCAGGCCAGTCATTCGTAGCAAGCCCTCTAGCAGCATTTCAATCACCAGCTAACCCCGTCGAGTGCCACGAATGCTGGACCAACCACCGCCAACGTGGTGGGAGGATGACTACAACGTCTGCCATCCACAGACATTCCAGCACAAAACACCTTGGATTCTATTTCAGCACCAACTTACGACTCCTAAAGAGCTGGTGGCAGCAAGGTAGTAGACCTATCATCTCGTTCCATCTTACTGTACAGCATATCTCTACTCATCCTTCCAAACGAGCTTCTCTTCCACAAAGCGGGACTATTACGTATGCTATGGCCCGATCTGCCGACGCTTACACTACCTCTTTCGGAAGTATTTGCTGCAACACAACGTTCGATACTCAAATGGGAGTGCTTTGATATGGGCTGCAAAAATGGAGCGCAGGAACCTGGTCCGGCGACTCCTTCGGTTGGGAGCGAAAGTAGATACTCATGGAAAGCCTCTACGCCGCGGGACACCTCTACATGCTGCTGCTGCGGCGGGACATCTTGGCATGGTGGAGCTTCTCATCAAGAAGGGAGGGAATGTTGAGGTGTGTGGAGCTAAGGGATACAAGCCTCTCCTTCTGGCGCTATTGACAAGGCATGAGGAGATCGCCATCTTTCTCTTTAACAAAATGAGTGACCCTGACAGCCCGATTGCGGGCGAGGCCGGCTATACCTCTTTGCACGCAGCTTGCCTTCGACAATTGCCAAAGTCTGCGCGTGTGTTCCTCGAGTCTGGCGCAGATGTTCATGCTAGGACATCGAAAGGCAGAGCACACCACTGCACCTCGCTCTCAAGCCGGAAGCTTCGGACAGGTCGAACGACACCATTCGGAGTTGGATTCTACTGGCGATGGCGTCGTCGATCTCCTTTACTCGGTTGGTAGTAAGGAACATCATTCCTTGATAGTATTCCAGGGTCCGCAGGAACACACAGACGATAGCATTTCGATGGATATCCTGAACCGAGCGCTGCTCGAGAAGTACATCTGCCTCATCTAAGAGGAGGACTGCTTTCCATCGAGTCGCGCGCTTGAAGATGCGAGACAGTCGCTGTTCGACGGCCTCTGCCGTTGTGCCGAGCTCACCAGCAGAGACTGGCATGAGTGCCTTTTGAAGATGTTCGGCGAGCAACTCGGCCGTCAAGGTCTTACCCACACCAGGTGGTCCGCTACAACGACATGTCAGTAGAATTACAACGAAACGGAGACCAGACAGTTTACTGCAAGAGGACATTGAACCCTCGCCCTTTTCCCACTACGACATCGTCAAAGGAATTGGCCGACGCCCGCTTGACATGGGCTTCAGAAAGAGCTTGCACGACCTTCTTCTTCTTTGGGGGAATGTGAAGGTCACGCAATGCCCCTTGTTTCCAGTCAATGTCTTTGGTATCTGCGACAGCCAATTCCACTATACTTGTATGTCAGCCCAGGAAAAGACAGCAGAAGAGGATCAGGTGCTCACCCCATCTTCCATTGCCTAAACTGAACCCGGGAACCGTTGGACTGCAGATAAGCAGGTCATCTCCCTTCACCTCTAACGGATCGATTCCGTTACCTTTGGCCGAGGACGTCGCCTTTTCGGGAATTTCGTCAAGATCGATAATTACCCAGCCGCTGCTCTCCCCGGGTTCCTTTATGCTCGGTCTGCTGTAGTTCGGATTCTCTTCTCGAAAATAAGCGGCGTCGACCACGACTCGGCTCTTGACAAAAATTTCGACAACTCGTTCTTTCTCAATATAAAACGCCTTGCCTTCGTACTCGCAGAGGTAGATATTCATCATGGACAAAAAGTTCTGCCCGCATTTGGCGAGATAGGTCCTCGCATCCTTTTCGGCTTGGTGGTATTCGAGGGGAAACACCTCGAGACTAGTGATCCGTTTTGCCCCACGGAATTTTTCAATGGCATGCTCACTTGAAGCTTCGCCAAACATCTTCCCGTCGAAATCAAAATAGCGAGCCTTGATGTAAAAGTATTCCACCCCACCTTTTGTTGTCCTCTCTTCTCCAAAGTCATACCTAACGCACCTTGGCTGGCCAGTGCCAAAACACTTTGTGTACGCTAGAGTATTCGGCTTGAAAAGCGCCCACAAAAGGTCGTACGTGATTTGGTTCTGCTCGAGAAGTGGGCCAAGGCGCTCAGTTGTCGAAGCGTAAGTTCTCTTTATGTAACCCACCAACAAGTCTAGATGGTCTAGGACAGAATCCTCAAGTGTGGCGCTGCTGGGTTTTCAGTACTCTTCAAGATCGAAAAGGTAGTGATAGAGCAGATTCTGCTCGACCTATGCTCAGTTAGTATTCGCTCTAGCATTTAAGTGGTTGGTAGTAGCTACAGACTTACCGATGGCTTCTCTTCCTATAGGCAGATCCCGTCGACATCTTGTAAAACCGCCCTAAGGACGTCTCATAAGCCCAGAGACTTTATATCGATGTAATGTATCTGATTTTGGGTCTTCTTGTCTAGTCTCATCATCAAGAATCTTTTACCTACCAGTGACCAGGGTACTTACCAATTCAGGTACAGACAACAAAGACATATTCATCAAACTTATCCTCTTTGTCAGGTGTGGTTATAGACTCTACTATCTTGTACTTGTATACAGATTTGTCTCAGCTATATGCTCTTAGCCTTGGTAAAACAAAGGCGATCCAAAATGCTTATATCTCGCTAACCTCTTTGGATTCTAGTGTTGAAGCTCTGGCTTTCGGCTTCTCAGTGCCCGAAGGCTCTATAGAAGGTGGAGACGGCGCTGGATTGGTATTGGCGGATTTGAGAGCTTTCACGATCTGTTGGACAAGCTCAACGGCAGCCTCTGAGTGTGACCTCGTCGAACAACTCGGGCAGGGAGACGGCGTAGGTGGTGGGTTCCCAAATTGGGATTCAGAAGGGAGGATAAGTGTCACAGCAGAAGCCATCCACATAGCCGCTATCGCCTTTTCCATTTCTATAGCCTGCTCATCGTTCAGTGTGACGACAGGTGATGGGACTGGGCTATCCAGTGGTGTGTTTATTGGCTGTAGGGACATTGGAGGATGGTATTGAACCATCTATGTTAGAGCCATTGTCAATATAGAGATAGTAGATGCTGTTATGTACTTGCTGGGCAAAGTATATATAGAGTAAGAAGGGTCAGAAATATGTTGGACGAGCTGGATATTGGAGAACACAGAAGGCAGTGATCAATATTTCAGAGGAGATTAATGCCCTTATATACACGTGGGTTTTCGTATCATCGTCAGTATCAGAGGTCCATTCTCGCGCGGCCAACACAGTGAATAGATTAAGGAAGCTGATTCCGCTATCTCCTAGATGAGCCGGCGGCTTATGATTGTAACATGATGTGTTAGCTGCTTGAACGACCAAGCTGGTTCGTCGATTCACCATGTAGTACTACGGGGGAAGCAAAACAACGATGTAGAACATTGACGGCTTTTTGGACCTGGATATTGTTAGAGGAAGAGGTCATGACGTCTCGATTCTGTGGTTCTCAAAATGGAATATCTCTGTGTCATACCCTTTCGGTTGTTATGATCTCTATTGAGTCAAGATAAATTACAGAGAAATCAGGGCTCGAAGCAGAGATATTCGACATCTAATCCATTCTTAGGTAATAGAGATCGCGGCTTGTATATAGAATCCTAGTTCTGGCTTTATTAACTTAATATTCTTATTAAGTATATAGTGCCAGGTGGCCATCAAACAAATTCTTTGTATATAGAGGATCTTTGGTAGATTGTAAGGCATATCAATTGTATGTCATTAGATCTCGACCTCGCTTTGAGACTGGGTGTATGGCCAGTCTTTACCCTAGACACCCCGCGATAGAAATAGGCGGTTATGCACACCTTGTTTTAGCCGCTATCTTGGCCTTGAAGCAGCTTATTGATTCTGCGCCTAAGCATCATTGGGACATCACGCGGACATGCTAGTGAAGTATTGCCCCCTACTGGACATCATGCAATACGTATGGCCAATGAATCAGGGGTCTCTCGCCCCTGCCAGATGACTTGGCTCTTACATACAGCAAATACTATTGGATCTCGACGGCGCTTAAAAACTGGGTGCATAGGCACTTGTTATCCTGGTTACATATTACAAATTATGCAAGCCTTTAAGCAGTCCATTCATTTCTCGCTCCCGCAAACACGTCTTCTAAATCATTCACTCAATATGACGACAGGCAGATTTATTTCGCAACTTGAGGCTATAATCAAGAAACTCGAGTCATTAGTGCAGAGCCTTCAGTGCTCGAGCTTTCATCCCTCAAAAGATCAATATCAGGCGTTCAATGGATTTGGTTTAAGGCTTGCTGGGTGTGCGACAAATCTTCCGGTAGAGATCGAAGCTCTGAAGACCAGACTAGCAGAATCATCTGTCGAGGAAGGCAGCAAACTCATCGCCCAGGCCCAGTCGGAGAGAAGAGACCTTCTAGCCACTATGCAATTGAAGAATCAAGTAGTATTCGCCAGGAATATAACCTACTTCTTTGATTGCCAAAAGGATTCGATCGTCGATTCGGACGCAACTAAGGCGAGGAAACAGTTGACCCGGGAAAGATGCGAGCGCATTTGTACTCTAAGTCCCGATGGTATAATCTTCTGGGCAGTGGCCTTTATGCCTACCATATGGACAGCAAATTTGATGTGTAAGGATACCTTTGATTATGTATTCGAGCATATTGAACCAGGCTCCTCCCAGGTGTGGCCGCCCCACATATACCATATCTTGAGTGGCTTGGGAGCTGAAGAGCCGTTGGAAGGATCTCACAAATATCATGAGTTTCTCAAAAGTAAGTTCTGCTTTAGAGTAAGTTAGGGCGTAACTGATGAAATTACTAGCTGCTGAGGGCGAGAAGAAAAAAGCGGAGAGTTTGAACCAGCCAAGCAAACGGAGGCATGTTGCAGATGGAGCTGCACCGCGAGGTGGACCATCATCGGGAAAGATGAGAAGCTTGCATAGCGTGATCTCTGAAGAGGTGGCTCAAAAGGAAGAGTAGATGTGTCAGGGCTCAGCTCAGTGCCTCCTGGAGCATTGCGTCAGCTAGGGAGTGTATGGCAATGCGAGGGGATGGCACGGAAGGAAGATGGACGTGTCGGTGCATACGAATCCAGCACCATCTATCTTCGGTCTTCATTGGTCGTCATCAGTCTTTCGTTCTCCCTTCACCAGTTGTCAGGGTCAAGCTATACCTCAAGATTCCTACCAAGCCCATCATTCTTCAATATCCTTTCAAGTATACTTTTTCTATGATTGGCAATAAAACTCGTCTCACCAATGCCCACGAAGCAATATCCTAAGAATACGACGATCAATGACCTTGCCCCGAATTAAAAAGAGAACGTTCTTTAGATCTCTAGCCTGAGATTGATGAACTCGGCGCGAACTCGGCGGTGATATCTCCTGGTTGAGAAACCGGAATATTATCGGACCGATGAGAAATACCGGAGTAATCCCGACATTCGAAACGCGTCCCTTTTCAAATTCAACATACCTTCCATCTTCTTCCCACACACCTCGAAAACCAACGTCACATCTGCGCAGACATGACCTGATACCATGGCGAATAAATCCAGATCAGAGATCATTGAAGCCAACCCTATTGGAAAAGGGCTCGATGCGTTCCGCGCTTCTTTCAATCCGATCTGTGAGGACCGAAGCATGCCATGCTCTCTGGACGCGCTGTGTTGGCTTAGTAATGAAGGTAATAGAGACTAGCATTGTTGGAATGTTCCTCTAACTAGCATACAGATATCCGGAAGCTCGCTCTCGATCTTCTGTCGGTGCTTGAAAACCTTCCCGCTGCCCGTCTGCTCCTTTCCAGGACGGGTCGTGGCACCCTCCGCAGTGATCTTCTACGACTTGAGCTCTCAGCCGACTCTGACGACTTCGACATCGGCCGCATCAAACCCCTCTTGAAGGCAGCCCTCGCCGATAAACCGGACGAGTTTATTTGGGATGAGGTCTACAGCGCTGTCACCGAGTTCACTCCGCCTCCTCGACCGATAATATCTTCCTTCCAACAAACCCCGTGGCTTCGCAATACGAGCAGTTTCGCGAACTCCTCCGAACATCGTAAACATGTGGACCTTGTGCTCAAGGAGGAGCTCGGATCTATGTATATCAGAGTTCCTGGTTTCCACGAGAGATTTTTCGGAGGCGTGGCAGATCTTGAGACAATATCTGAGTCTGTTTTCAAGAGATGTATGGAAGGCGATAATCCACTTTTTTGCGAAGGGTGGAGCGGATGGCCCAAAGATGCAAACCAGGAAGACGTCTTGAGCTTGATTGCGGAATTGAGCGACAAGCTGGTGAACTTCGCGGAGGACCACAAGTCGACCCCGAAACATCGAAGAAGGCCATTGGCACAGCCCAACAAGCCGATTCAGGGTTCCACAGCGGAGCGGAAGCTAGACATCGGCTTCGTGAACGACCCCACGGCAGGAAAGAACTTTAGATGCCATTGGTCGCAGATCCTCGTACCGGGAGAGCTGAAGAGCAACCCATCCGCCGACACAGCCTCAAAGGCGTGGCTTGACCTTGGGAGGTACGCGAGAGAGGTGCTCGCTGCTCAAGACACCCGTCGCTTCGTCTTGGGCTTTACTCTCTGTGGATCTTTCATGCGGGTATGGGAGTTTGACCGGCTTGGCGGGATTGCATCTGAGCGGTTCGACATTAACCAGGATGGGCTGCAGTTCGTGTCCACGATTCTCGGATTTCTCTGGATGAATGAGGAAGAGCTTGGATTCGACCCCACAATCATCTCCGCGGAAGGCAGGCGGTATATCGAGATCGAACGGAACGGCCAGACAGAGCGTCTTATCATCAATGGGGTGATGAAGCGGGCACGTTGCATAGCTGGTCGGGCGACAACTTGCTGGAAAGCCCATCGCGAGGGAGACCCACGGACGCGCCTCGTTATCAAAGACTCATGGCAGTACCCGGAGCGAGAGGAGGAAGGCGAATTACTGCGCGAGGCGACTGACAAGGGCGTTGTCAATGTGGCGAGATACTACCTACCACCACGAAACTGTTTGCGTGCGCGGCAAAGACGACGATATTCGAAGCAATGTTCGACAGGGCTTGGATATTACGAAAGCCACAAACTACAAAAGGGAAATCTCGATGCTGCCGCCGAGCACGAGCGCTGTTGGCGCTCCACGGGAAGGCCGCAGCAGCAGCACCAACAGACGGAAGCGATCATCCAGTTTCACTGACGCGTCACTGCCGGCCAGAAAGCGGTCTTGTTCAACCTCTCCGACAAAGGCTGGGAGCAATGCATTACCAAATCGAGTGCATCGTCGTGTTATCGTTCGTGATTATGGAAAGCCTATCTATAAGGCAAGCTCCCGAGTAGCTCTCCTTGAGACAATAGATGGTTGCATCGAAGGACACGAGTCTCTATACACGGAAGCTGGTATGCTCCAACGAGACATTTCAGTCAATAACCTTGTAATGAACGAGGACGACGACAACCCTTCTTGGCGTTCATTCTTGATCGACCTCGATCTTGCCATCAAAGAACAACGAGAGGGAACTACGGGAGCACGAGGCAAGACTGGCACGAGAGCTTTCATGGCAATCGGGGTGCTCTATGACGACGAAAAGCACTCATTCATGCACGATCTTGAATCATTCTTTTGGGTACTTTTCTGGATATGCATCCACTACAATGGACCAAATGAGGAGAGGGTTGTCCCACAGTTTGATAAATGGAATTCTGTGGACACCGAAGAACTAGCCAAGCTGAAACTGGGTACTGTGTCTGATGAGGGTATTTTTAACAAGACTACAACGGAGCACTTCACAGAATATCACAAGCCGTTGATACCTTGGCTGAACAGGTTACGGAGGGTAGTATTTCCAGAAGGTAGGAGGTGGAAGAGTGAAGACAGAGAACTGTATTCTCGGATGAAGGAGATCATTCGCGAAGCCCGGAAGGATCCAAAGGTGTCGGCGGATAAATAGTATTGTCTTATAGTTTTGTATTCTATAATATTGACATATATGATCTTTGATCCTAAATTAGAGTGGGATTGGGAGACCAAGCGTTGTCGTCTCTTGAAATTGCTCTTAATCTGCTGGAAGAATGATATTCCTTGATCGCCATACCAAACCACTGATGCGCGGGGCAATCTTGACAGGCGATAAGAAGTGGCCGCAAGGAACACTGAAGGCCTGACGATTTGCGGGCACAGCCACATCACGTGGATGGAACTGGATAACCCCGCGAGAGATTGCAGCCGAGTCCGCATCCCCTTTGACCACCGCTGCATTTTGATCCAGCGACATATCACAGCTGTCTATGGCATAGAAGCCATGTTCTGGATAGTGTCGGTAGTATCACTCGAAGCACGTCAGTGGAGTCTGACCCTCCACTCCCTCCCCAAGTCCGACAACAGCGATGATGGATGGACAGATGAGAATATGGCTGAATTGGAGAAAGAACTGGGGTTGGCTTTGGGCGTCATCATCGGCCCGCACACCTACCTCCCCAAGTCCTCGTCGGCCGAGGCACCACAGGACGAGATCTAGAGTCGAGAACGGAACGAAGCCACTGGTAGTCGACCAGAAGAGCTGCGAGATGCTTGTCGATGAGGTACCCCAGCTCAGGGCCTTGAGTGGGAGCAGCCGGAGACTCGGTGGCTGTAGAATTACTTGGGAGGAGGGAACTTGGCGATGAAGCGCTAATGGAAGAAGAGGGAGGGGTAGAGATACGACAGCAGGGGGAGCTTGCAGGTGGCCAGCCGTGGGTGATTAGCAGAACTAGGCAGAGGTAGACGACACGGACGATCCTATGGACAAGGAGGCTACCGAGGCTCTCCCAGCCACGCAACTGGAGATCGACAAGCACCGTTTCGGACTGCGTGGGATACGCACCCAGCAGCCTCCTGGACGACAAAGGCAATCCAGTACCGAGTCGTATGGGGCGAACATTCGAACAATATAAGCGGTGAACTTGCATAACGTCCCCTCCTACCTATGGGACCGAGTTTTAAAAGAATCGCTCGCACAGCAGCCGTGGCATCAATATCTGCACATCGTCTTCGTTGACTCAAGAATCAGACATGCGCAGCAAAGGCAGGAAGACTTTCGAGTACCTGGTCGATGAGCTCTTCACCTGGATCGCTGAAGATCAACTGCGAATGTCACTCAGTCCTATGTTATTTGCTGAGCTTAAAGGTAACTAGTTGCGTTATGAGCGTCTTGTGTTGGAAATCTTGAGGAACAGTTCGCTAACGGAACAAAATTTAAACAGCGTCTTCCCCTAATCCCTTGAGCCGAGCACAGTCTGAGATCCATCCCAAGCATCCAGCAACTCCGATCAAAGCACGGCCATATTCCCTCTGCTCCACCAGGCCCGGCACGGAGCGGCGATCCTGATGCGGGGAAATGGGGAGAGAAGCGGAGGCACCAAAACATGTATACCGAGATCAGAAGCGAAACCCACCATTCCGTGAACATCGATGATAACAACACCTGCGATACTGGCGATGAGGACCCACGACCTGCAAAGCGACGAAAGCCACTCGCAGCGCCTGCCGCGACTCCGACCATCTGCCGCAGGCATACCCCACCAGAGCTCGGCCTCAGACAGCCTCGCCCCCTTGTGGCGTTGTCACCACACCTGTAATTGACGACGCGCAGTCCCAGGCTGATCATGGATGTCGGTCGACTTTGTCGATAATAACCACCAACATCCCTGGCGAGTTTCTCTGAACCCGTCTACGGCAACAGAGGCGGTACCAGTTGCTGAGTATCAGGAATGGCCCTTCCAAGGTTTTCTCAAACGCACCTGGATCGAGGATGATATAATACAATCTCGTTCAAACTGCCACCCATCTCGGAGCACTTTAGCCTACTGATTAATCCCGAAGCATTGGACATCTGTTCTAGTAGGGAGGCGTTAGCAAAGGCTGCAATCCCTCGGGAGGCTGCACATTCCAAGATATATCCGACAGCACTACCACCTCGAATAAAACGAGCCCAATGAACGGCAGAAGAGGATGCGAAGCTACTCGAGATGAAGGAGAATGGCTCCTCGTGGAAGGAGATCCACACCGCCCTCCCCCACCGGACTCAAGGGACCATCCAGGTAAGCTACTCTACGAAACTCGAAAAGTAGCCGTGGTGAAAGTGATGTGTCGATCTATTGGCAACTTCCATCGATTGGTCAATACCTTGAGCACAGTCTCTGCTACACTCGACAGCCAAGTGCCTCAGCAAGGTACTGATTGATGAGGAATGTAGAATCGCAATATCGTCAGTAGGAACCACGTTGATGGTGTCATACACTGTCGCGAAGCGTAGCTGGAGCCCGTTGGATGTTGATGAGCGATTTCAATCGATGCACAGCTAGCATTCGTTTGAGCTGTACGCCACCCATCTAAGTCGGTACGATGTCCAATCGTGTATGAAAATCTGTTGAACAATTATGAAATATGAAAGGCGCTCTAATTCTGCCAAGTTGCCATCCAATCATGTGTGAAAGTCTCTGTGAAGGAACTTGAAACAAAACGGCGTTTAGAATTTTGCCAAGTTCGACCCATCCGCCAATCGTTGGTTGCACCAGTCTCGACCATATCCTTACCGAACACATTTAGCCTCCCACCCACAAGGAAGAAAGAGTAGATCACGATCTCATAAATTTCGAGAAGCATACTCAAATAGAGACGTCCGAGGATATAGACCGTTCAATACAGAGCCACCAAACAACCTACTCGCGTTCCCTCTCCCCTGCACCAGTAATCTTTACATCTTGGTCAGCCCTCACCACCGACTATTTTGAATATAACGAGGCCAGCTATGAGAACCGTTCAGTGTCATATCAACCATGTCGTTGGTAACGCATCCAGGAGCCCAAGGCCTTTTGTGGCAATGACACTGGGTATGTTCCAACTCCGAAGTTTTCCCCAAACCTTCACCAGTCGTAAAGACGACAAGCAAGAGGTGTGACACCAGCGCTTATCGATGAATAATAGATTCTAGGAAATGCTGACGCTTGGATCGAGGAACAGCCCCATTCTCAAGATAGCTCTCCTGACCGGGAACCATCTCTCCTACCGTCAGCTACCCATCACGCTGACGTCGGAATGCCACGTAACACTCGAACACCATTAGCAAGCCTCCAGGAGCGCGAGCCTGATTTCTACAAGAATAAAGTTAGGGTAAGAAAGATCCTAAAGGAGGAGGAGGAACTCGACTCCCGAATTCGTGAGAAGCTTACCAAGCGCGGATATACTACGAAAGAACTAGAGACTTTGAAACGGACTGGAAAGCACAGCTTCGAAATGAGACGACATGACATCGACAAATCGTCCTTGGCGAAGGGGACTTGGACAGAAGAGGAAGCGGAAATTCTGAAGAAGATGCGCGAAGATCGCAAGCACCCCCGAATCATTGCTCATCGCCTAGCGCGAAATGAAGCATCGGTGAGAGTCAAAATCAAGCATCTTTCGGAGTACTTCCAAGAATGCAACAAAGCACCATTGTATGAAGGCCCACAAGCTCTTCCACCAGAACTTGAGAGTTCCATCTTCCGATCCAGATTGGAGACGGTATGGGAAGGATTGATGACGCTTCGAATGAGCCAAGAATGGGTTAAGGTGCTTTCAAAATCGCAATCAGAATCGTGGCTTTCCATGATTGAAGAACATACTCCAAACCACGTCAAATCAATCCTGGCGTCGCACCAGCCGCCGAATATTACTCAGCTCGAGTCGGTCGAATGGTCCACCACTACCGCTGCTGGGGTCTATGGATGGGTCCTGAAGCCGAAGGGGCTACTAGGCCCCTTCGATAATGAATGCTATCTCTGGGTTGGCTCTGCCAGCAAGTATGGTGGTGGCTTAAAGAGCAGAAAGGAAAATCTACTATCGTCTTCACGTCTGACACAGAACGAGGCACCGAAACCTGACATCAGAAATCTTGGTTTGAATCGGACGGGAAAGCTCATTACATTGCTTGAAGTATCATTCAAGGATGGTTCCGCTGAAGAAGTTGAGAGGATCAGAAGATTGGTAACATTGGCGAGGGAAGTTTTCGTGATATGGTTAGCAGCTGCTAAAGATCGCTCGGCAATCAAGGAGATCGTCCCTTGGGAACTAGAAGATATCTTTTACCACGGACTCGCAAGCCACAATCTAGCCAGAAACATCAAGTGATCTAGAAGAGGAGAAAGGAGAGAGGGAGAAACTCGGAGGATAGAAAAGCGGAAGGAAACTAGAATTTTGAGAAGAATTAGGAATGATAGCTTAGTAGCTTTCACGACGATGGCTCAATAACAAAAAAATCAATTGCTTAAACACCGCGAGATCCGCCGCTGCCTCTCCTAATTCGCGTCCGCTATGTTTTGAACCGCTAGCTATCCTTATAATGCCTTGCCCCTTTCTCCTTTCATTGTCGCATGCACCTGGCCTATTCCACTCCAAATTGTGTTCTACGTCGGTCTGTGGAGGCTATTCCCAAGAATACCATTGACCATTATAATAACCCATCCATTTTCCAACCTCGTGAGAATATTCTCCTGGTATCCAGCTCCTGCCGTCCCAAAATTCTGCTATCCGAGTGGTAGTGTTTGTCCTCCATGTTAGCCCGGTGCTGCCAGAGCCACTTCCGGATCCAGAGCCACTACCTCTAGCCCTACTACTAAAGTCGATTTTTCCGTTCAGATGGATGTGTCCTGATATGACCCTCGATTCCCCAGCAAAGAATTTTGCGCTAATAATATTCGTATGTGTTCCGACTTCATGGGACTGATGAGCCTTGGCACCTCTGTTTGTTGTAAGTTATTATCGGCTCTATTTCAGATTATTTCCAACCGCGATTAAATGGCTTTTTATTTGGGCTAGACATACGCGATTTGAAAAGCATCGACATGCGGGTACTAGGACTGATTAGTGCGCTGGCAATTGGCAAATGACCTTGCACAAGAGAAAGAGTACGCACCTCAGATTGGACCGCTTGCACCGCAGTGGTGATGGCAGAAACCCACTGCCCACCGGATGTGTTTGTATGTTGAACTTGCTCCAAGCTCACCTTTCCAATGAGATTGAGAGATCTTATCAAAGACATGTTGAAAAAGGGCAAGCGTCTATAAAGTGGCCCGTCGTTGTACGATAAGAATCAGTGATGGTGGATTTTTGAGAAGCTAGAGGTCGGATTGCTGAGAAGATGGAGGTTGTGGGATTCATCCAGCTACTATAGTTTCTCACTGACTTATTAGTCCAATTCTTACCAATGCATATTGTTGCCTAGACAGCACGGTCGTTGTCGCCAATAATCCATTGAAAAGTGCCTGGTAATTAGGCCTTGAAGTTTGAGTTCGCGCTGAATTCTGGCCGACTGCCGCAAGTCGAGGGTCCCTTGTATTAGGCCCGAGCCGCGCGCTCCAAAGGTGTTGGTGAATGTCCTGCTCTTCACACTAGCCTCAGCGGTTAATCGGCCTGCAATGCAGCTGCTCAGTCAGCCCTGGCGGCAAGTGCGGAAGCACCGAAGCGCCAAAGCGCCAAAGCTCTGAATCTCTAATGACTCCACGCGGTGCCGCAAAAACGTCCACTCACGCAGTCCTTGTAAACCCACTAGTGGCCAGGCGAATGACACAGTACGATCATGTTGGAGAACGATTACATGTTGGATTTGCCAAGACAATAGTGTATTTGGCTGTCGTCGGACTAGTCCACGTGACAGATGATGCACCAGAAAAAGTCGGTTAGCTAGCACCAAAGTGCATACAGTCTTTTTCATTCCTCGCAAACATGTTTGCGAGGCGACTCTTTCGTCTCTGTCCACCGTCGCGAGTTTCCGTCTATTCTGCTCTAATATCGCGCTCCACGATGGTCTCCCAATCCGAAAGACACTCCAACCCGGTGACGCTGCTCCCACCGCGCGAGTTCCCCTCGACTGGATTCGAGGTCATCGACCCGTCCCAAAGTGTGGAGGAGGAGCGACTGCCGTTCTACAATCGCGACGCCTATTATCCTATGCGAATCGGCGCGGTCATTAAGGATCGCTACCAGGTAGTTGCTAAGCTTGGCTACGGTACAAGCTCGACCGTGTGGTTGTGCCATGATCTCAGGTATGGTTTGCTTCCTTCCAATTTTGATTGCGCTATTTGCTGAATATCTTCGACTTCGGCAAAGAGAGCGGTTATATTGGGTGCTAAAGGTGCATGTCAATACCCTGAAACATAATCAGGAGCTTGAGGTCTATCGGCACTTGGCTGGCGTCACTAAGGAACACGCAGGCCGGGAATACATCCGACAGCTCAAAGATTCATTCACGCTGAAGAGCCATAATGGGGAACACGACGTTTTCGTCATGACGCCTCTGGGCATGAGTTTGAGAACTTTGCAGGAAATGCAGAAGAATGGCATCTTCCAGCAGACCCTCGTTGTGGGCGCTCTCAACCAAGTGCTAACTGGGTTGAACTTCCTTCATGAGGCAGACGTGATCCATACTGGTAAGTATATACCTAGCCTCAGCAGTGTCGACGCAATACTCCCATCTGACCAGCAAACAATAAGACCTCCACTCAGACAATCTGCTTATTGCCCTTACGAACGATTCTATCCTCGCCAAGGTAGAAGACGACGAAATCCGCACGCCATCGGCAAGGAAGCAAGTCGGCGACACCATCATCTACGTCTCCCGGTATATGCTAGCAGGTGCAGGGTCGCTCACCATCTGCGACTTAGGGCAAGCCCGCATCGGCAACGAGCACAGTGGGAATGCCATGCCGGTGCCGTATCGAGCGCCCGAGGTTATTCTCAACATGAAGTGGGGAAATGCCGTGGACATGTGGAGTGTAGGGCTTTTAGTATGGAATCTTCCCTCTTTGTTTCTCATGGTTCTATTCTTTAACGTTAACTCCTCTTTTACGCTAGGCCTGGGACCTTCTCGAACGCGAAGGTCTCTTCCGTATCTACGACCACGAATCTGAAGAGCAGAATGACGCCCACCATCTTGCAACGATGACCGCCCTCCTTGGTCCACCACCGTCCGAATTTCTAAACAGGAGCAAGGAAACAAGCAAGTACTGGAATAAAGACGGTAAGTGCCACAGGCAGTAGGCCCTAAAATTACCCTGGCCGCTCGTCCTGACGAACTTGCTTGATCTAGGCAAATGGAAGAATCCCGTCCCCTTACCTACCGAGAAGACATTACAGTCTCTTTCCAATTCTCTGGCAAAAGATGATAAGGATCAGTTTCTCGACTTCGTCCAGTGTTTGCTCTGCTGGCTCCCGGAGGAGCGGCTCACAGCCGGGCAGGCTTATTACCACCCTTGGCTCAGAAAAGGCGAATGATGGCCATGACTCACGCGCTGAAACATATCACGTTACTGCGTCCAGAACGCTGTGGGAGTGACAAGACGATTCTTTAGAGGAGCGAGCAAAAGTGATTGTTGTGGTGGGGCCATGGAACAAGTTGAATTGATGTAGACTACCTAAACATATGAATCGCTTCAAACGAAGCACTTGTCGGGATTGATGAAAAGCCCTCCAGAAAGATTTCGACGGGATGGACTCTGTAGATCTTCGTGCACAATTATCTGCAAAGCCGCAGCTATTCCTTGCCTTTCGTGACTTTCTGGGTCTCAACATGATCGGCGACAGCTTGAAGGGATGGATTCGCGCATGAAATACCGAGGGCGGAGGAGTCAAGGCCTTCTCTTCAGCAGGCATCTGTCGTAAGATTGCTTCGTGATCGATCACAGCCCTGTAAGCAGTCTCTACGCTTCGGCTTCGACGTTGGGTTCTGCGAGGCGATAATAAAGCGTATGTGGCTCATCTTCCTTGCGCTGAAGGAAACATCGGCTTCTCCTGTACTCGAGGCCATTCTCAATCATATGTTTCAGAACGCCCTCCATTTTGTTTATGATAGTTCTCGCACTGAGTATAGCTATGCAATTCGAACTTTGATATTTGAACTCCGCTGCCCCCTTGTAACTCCTGGGTTTCTGAACATTTGACCTTTCCAACCTGCCTTTGCGGTTCCCGCACTAATGTTCCTCGTCTACAAACTCAGAATAAGCATGAAGAGGAACAACCTAACATTGTTACTAAGAATCTAACCCTTAACCTGTGATTTTTGGACGGATCTCTTATAGCCAGCGAAAGGGTTTTGCTTGAAGAGGGTCACGCGCTTTCTCGACACGGTACTGAGCGGCTGCAAATATATTCGCATTCATTTGCAAGCCTCTCGGTTTTGTTTGTATAGTCTGAGTTGTCAGGGAGGAAGGAGCTGGGGACGGAGCTCTGGCTACAGCGATTGTGGGAGAAGGACTGGTGGTGAGAGATGGGACCTGATTCCGTGGAGTGCTGAGTCCTGCTCCATCGAAGTACTTGACAAGCATCTGTGCTGCAGAAGCACGTTCTTCCGGGTTGACGATTGCCATTTCCCGAATCTTTGAAACCGACTTCACGTTAGAGGCTGCAGACAAAACTGCCCGCTGGACCTCCGCAACAGTCTTAAACCGATTGGACCTCTGACGAAACTCCCCTGCATCCAATATCCATAGCATCGTGGCAAAGAGTGACCAAACATCTACTTTGTGTGTCTGATCCCCTTCCTGAAGCATTTCGGGGGGCATGTAAAGGTAGGTGCCGGCAAATGTTGCAGCGTCAATAATACGGTTACAGAGTCCAAAATCTCCCAGCTGGAACTGATATTGACCATCCGGCTGCGATACGTAGAGGATATTCTCTGGCTTCACATCTCGATGAACGATGCCCTTCCACGCAATATAGTCAAGCGCCTTTAGCATTTGCGGGAAGGCGGAGTTCGCAACGGCAGACGCATCGGCTCCGCTCTCGATCAATGCTTCCAAGGTCCCTTCTTTCAGGCCCATAAATATCTCCACCTTTGGTTCGTCCCAGCCTTGTGACGCGATATAATCGACGATGTGTGGCTAGCACAAATATCAGTTTCACGTATATAAGAGGTTGAAGAAGACTTGCTTACGTGGCTTATCTCAGAAAGAGTCTCGACTTCGCGCTTTAAAGCATAATACAATGATTGTCTCCAGTCTTCTTGCTTTGATGCTCTCGTAGGTCGCTCCAGTATCTTAACGGCCATGAACTTCCCCGAGTCCACGTCGATGGCTTTGTGTACGGTTCCAAACTGCCCAGATCCAAGCTTAGGTCCCACTGTCACATATCTCATCTTCAGCTGCCGCTGTCCTGGCGTGTGGGGTCTGGTCTCCCGTCGAGATGGCAGGTCGGTTGGCGCCTCGTCCACAGTTCGAGCGAGGCGTGGGTTCTCCACTCGACCGCAAGGCAAGGCGTCGTAATCCTTGATGGTCTCCGCCGTTTGTGTAGGATCTTGATGCCATTTCAATTCGAATTGAACGAGGTTTCGCCGCTCACCACCCATTCCAATTATAGTGTTGAGGTCCTTCTGTACGAGAACTTTATGCTCATCGCGTTCACGCTCGAACGGCGTAGCATCTTCACCAAAGACTTGTGTTGAGTTACCGAACGATCTGTCGTAAAGCATAACGACGCCGGTGTCTAAATCTATTTCGCATGGCCCTCTGCATCGACTCCACTAAGTTATTCCAACACCAAGTCATCTCACTCCTACGTCCAGTGGACAAGCTCATGGAACGAATTGAGTTGCCTACAGCTGCAGCTGTTGTTGACTATTTATCACCTCCCAGGTTTTCAAGTTCATTTCACATCGGTTTCCCAGCTGGCTGGATGGTATATCATTTTTGTTCAGTGGGTGTTGATGCGCACAATATAAGCTGCGCAATATGTATCGCAAGAAGGAAAAAATTGACATTAGCTCTACATCCATCTCCCATTGCATAACAGAACAGAGAATGCTACTACACAGCCAGACCAGGTGGTTTAAACTGATCTTTGTCTAAGTTGGGACTCACCTTGAATCGCGCCTGGCGACTCTCTTATGAACAGTCTCTTCACCTTCTGAACCGTCCTCTGGATTGGGCTCTAGAATAGAGGGGTCCGCTTCTGAATTCGTCTGTAAATCAGGGCGCTCCTCAGACACAGAAGTTGGAAGATTATCCGTATCGATGTCCCATTCCGGAATCAAAAGTATTGTGTTCGTGCCATCTGCAGTAACATCCTCAAAGCACGTTTGGGGTGTTAGCATGCGGAAGCTTGTATCGAACATGTGAATCCGTTTTCTCATGTACTTTATCGCTACCCGTCTGGCCTCCGATGGGTCCGGAAGGATCAACCAGAAGAGTATGTGAAACCTTCCAAACACCGCGATCACGGATCTTATATTCTATGCGAACCCTTGGAAGATCTGGTCCCTAGTCACTCGATTGCCTTATAGTCTGCAAGTATATAAGCTTGATTGTAAATAAAAAAGAACTCAAGCCCTTACCTGCGGCTCAACAGCCTAAATCTATTCTTCGGAGTTAGTGACATGATCTGGTACCTTACCTGAGGCAGATATTGAGTTGCTATTATTAATTGCTGAAGAATCCGTGCCAGGCTGCGTACTGTGGGTAGGATTTCCGACGACTTCTTGGTCTGCCGTGGTTTGACGCTCGTTCGCCGTAGGCTGGGGTGATCGACCTTCTTGTGTAAATTCTTGAGACTCGGCGTCTCTGAGACTCTCAAGTGCGAACTGAGTAATTGACCTCTCTCTCCTTTTCGCACCTAAACCTCTTCGCACGCCGTTTTGGCTTCTTGGCGTTTTATATCCCTCCTCTAGCTGGTTCTTACCGGGTTTCTTTTGCTTGGGCCTGTCTTTCCATTGCTTAGCAAGATTCTCCACGAGTCTCTTATGCTCTTCCCGTGTGACTCGCTCTTGTTCTTCTCTTGCTAACCGTTCTTGCTCGGCACGGTCTTGTTCTTCTTTTGCAAGTCCTTCTTGTTTCTTGTTTGCTAGCCGCTCCTGTGCTTCTCTTGCGAGTCTGTCTTGTTCCTCTTGAGCAAGTTTTTCCTGCTCTTCTTTTGCGAGACGCTCTTGTTCTTTGGCAAGCCGTTCCTGTGGTTTAGCATCCCAAAATAAAGCAGTTGAATAATGTTTATCAAACCCTCCTGTACAGCTCTGGGATTGACATACAAGCTTTAGTTGGTATCATCAATACAAGCAACAGGATCTCAGGGTCGTACGGAGAACTCAATTAGGGCAAATCAAGTATATAGTCAACTGTACAGAATAAACTACGACGGCGTCAGGCCAGATATGGGTCTACAACTGAGACGTGCTTGAAAAAAGTGCTAGCAGCCTCAGGCTGCCAGGCACACTTTTCTTAGGTTAGTTAGATAGAAACTAAACTAAGCTGTGTGTGTGTGTTTATATCCTTAGCGTGTTTAGCTAGCGTGACTGATTACCAAGCACCTTTTGACATCTACAAATCGAACAAGCTGAACAGCCGAAGACACAGTTTACACAACCTTGAGTCATTGCTGGGACAAACAGGCTATGATAAAGTTATTAGAATACAACTATATTTCTATGATAGAACGAATTGTCTTTGCTAAACTGCCAAAGACTTTCCGGGACGCTATAATTGTAAGCAAAATGCTTGGTGTCGGTTATGTCTGGATCGACTCACTTTACATCATATAAGATAGCACAAGTGACTGGCAACGAGAAGCTTCCCTCATGTATCAGGTCTATAGAAACGGCATCTGTAATATCTCGGCGACGGCTGCCGTGGACAGTTCTGAGGGACTCTTCTTCCCACGTAATCCTGCGACACTCCGGCATCTCTGTTTTCAGGCTTGTATAGATGGTACGAAATGTTATTTTAGTCCTTGCGATGAAGGCTTGTGGGAGAAATCTGTTGCCGATGCTCCTCTAAATGGCAGAGCATGGGTGTGTCAGGAGCGGATACTTGCAAATCGGAATTTGCATTTCGCCCGTGGTCAGGTCTTCTGGGAGGGCTGCGAGCTTCTGGCTTGTGGAAGAGGAATCTTGTAGCCCAACTTTTGTGGTATTCGTGTGATGGCTTTACAGACGCCAAAGAGCCATTATGCGATAGAGTTCTACACCGGAGGAACGTCGTGGCAGCCGCCAGTCTCGACAGATGACTGGGCTAAACAGAGGCTGCAGCGGATGACGGTACAACGTGGGTCAGGCAGTTATTGGAGAACAGGATCCAGCATTCCCACCACATGTGTTCGAACCCGCTATTGCCAACTCTGCATCAGCAGAACAGGTATCAATAAACGGCATAGTATTAAGTCTCAGTGGTGAGCACAAAGACGACGGAGAGCTTCTGTTGGAAGAGGTGTATATATCTATTGTGAATGATTAAGGGCAAAATTACTACGCTTGGCACATTGGAGGCGGGAAATATTCTTTTACATCAGATAAATAACAATTTTTTTGGTCCACCTGATACCAACTGTCAACGGTATTGATTCTGAAGCGTCAATTCTAGCTTCGTTCTGCGAACAGAACAAGTTCCTCCAGCCCCTTGTATCTCTAACCATGTTCTTGGAGTCCTTCATTGCTGCAGCCGACCTCCCCAAGTGCGGTCTTTTGCATTACGGTCTATTCAATTACCTCTTTTCCTTATCTTCTCTCTCTGCCTTCTCTTTTAGCGCTTCAAATTGTGCATTCGAGTATAAAGGCGCGCGGCATTGAAAACCGTCCATGTTTCAGACTTTGGAAAAAGCTAAGAATACCTAATCGTATTGCAATAATCTAGCACAATAGTATAATTTCGTGAACGCTCGTTATAAATTTAGAAAAGAAGCTATAAATATTAGAGAAAATTAATTCGAGAGCCAATTATAAAAGTACGACCCAATATCTCTGAAACCCTAGGAGATGGACAGTTTTCAATGCCGCGCGCCTTCGTACGCTAAAATTTGAGCTGATCACCTTAACTAGGCTTAGCGTCGCCATTCATGGTTAGATCGTCTATCACGTGATTTGGTTCTAGTTGTGGCACCTTTTAAAAAATTGCGGACGTACGAGACAGACTTATACAGTCGATCAGCTGCTCTTTCTTCCACCCTGCCCATCCCTACTCCTACTTTGGTGAGTCTACGGTACCTCCCCATGATTATTTGCCGTGCTCGTGTTTTCAAAGCTGCGAGGATGTTTTCAACACTCGTTGGTCACTCCGGTCGCGAGTATGTGTGCCAAAAGTTACTCCAGCGTCATCCTACGAAACAGGCGCTTGATATCCACCTTGCACTGTAAGTTCAAGAACCATTTTCGATCTTATAATTCTCGTCAAAATCATGACTGATTGAATGAAAAATAATTCTAGCTGCGATGGCAAACCCTTCGTTCTAAAGCCTGTTTCCCGGTCAATCTTTGATCTCTTGCAGGAGTTCAAAGACGACTTTGGTAATAATCCTCGCCTCCGAGTCCACGTAGACGACAACAAAAAGGAAAATGTACTTGTTTACGAGTACTTTAAGAGCGATTTGCTTTCGTTGGTAGAGAATTATCCAGCCCTTCCGATAGAGGCAAGAAAGAAAATTCTGAAAGAGGTTGGGCTCGGACTGAACGATATTCATACAAAGCATTGGATACACTTAGGTATAATACCATCAAGGTTCGGCTGCCGTTGCCCATAACTCTCCGCTGACCTATCCTTCTCTAGACGTAAAGCCTAATAATGTCTTTCTCAATTGGTATGTGGATGAGAAGGATCAATTCCAGCTTGGAAAGGTGGCATTGGGCGATATGGACTGCGCTTTGAAACTGGAAGGCCAAAAGCTCCTAAACCAAAGGATGGGGAACGTCATGTGGCGTAGCCCTGAAGGGCAACTAGGGAAGGGTGTTGGAAAACCTTCGGAGGTGTTCTCTTTTGCACTGCTAGTGAGTCAACTTTTGGTTTGGCCGGACCAATCTTGCTAATCGTGGCTCTCAGTGTCTCTACGTAATCACGGGCGCGCAATGTTTTCACCCAGACTTCGAGAAACTTGATATTGAACCCGAGCCAGTGATTTTGTTCAAGTTGCTTTCGGCCTTCGGCCCGCTACCGGATGAGCTCGTAAAGCATGTCAACGACGAGGAAGCGGGGGAGCTCTTAAAGAGCCTCTGGCAGGCCATAGCAGAAGACGAATCAAACGAAGCTTTTGAGCAATGGTCTGAGGAGATGTTTCCTAACCTTGACAACGAGGCAAAGAGGTTGATATTGAGGATGACAAATCTCGATCCAGCGAAAAGAGCATTAATGTCGGATATTATAATGGATCCTTATTGGAACTGAGTTGAGGAGTTCCCACGGTATTGATAGGATTGCAAACGAGCAAGGTAACGATCCAGATTGGTTGACGGATGTATAGTATTAGAGTGGACCAGGAATGTATCAAATAGAACTTGGCTTGTTTTTAACAACTTGTCGTCCACAGCAGCAATGACTCTTTCGTCTTAACATTCTTGCGTAACAGATCTCTCCACCAATCCCTCACCACATTCAGGAGTGGGTCCGCATTCTCTCCGTCGCTACATCACAAAGAGATAAACGAGGGTCCAAGTTCCAATTCCATCTTTCTCCCGCCTCCTTCCCATGTAAAAAGAGTGTGCTTCCAAATACATCATGCCTCCATGCCCTCCCACTCCTTTGCCAGCCTAACACCTTGGACTCAAGGATAGACGTGCTTGGTCGAAACGTGCTTGCCGTCGTCGTCCTCAAAGACAGTGGTGAAGTGACTCTTGCTATCGCTCGAGCTTGGATGCTCCTTTTCACTAAGCTTCGCGTCAGCATTCAATCGCCCAGGCCCAATATGGAAGAGCAAGTTACTCACGCTAAGATGGCGGTCGTGGCGCCGGTAGGGATATCGGCCTTCTCTATAGCTTTGCTGAAATCATCCTGTACGCTACTGGCTAGGTAGCTACGATCCCAAGTCTCAGTCTTGGTGGCATACTTGACCGTGATGTTCTTGCCACGGTTGGCGACGGTCTTGATCACTTGGCTGGAAATGATTTTGTTGGCGGACATCTTGCTTGAGGGACAGAGAGTTATGCAAAGAAGCAAAGAATTTTCTGTAGTGTTTTTCGTCTTAAATGATGTTTGGGAGGTTTTTGACCGAAGCCATTAACTGAGCTGGGAACAGCTTCATTTATAGCCACAAGTTTGAAGGAAGTCATAACGGCGGATGGGATTGGTGGTTTGAAGCGACAGAAGAGAGAATTGTTACAACAATTGGTGATAACGGGTTGTTGGTGAGAAAAAGGCGTGAACGGCAGGATGGTGAAGTATAGGATACATCATAGCCAATGCATCGCTGAAAGGCACGGCTTGTAATGTGGTCGGCGGCTAGCAAACCGTTAGACGATGATGCCCGAATGAACCAGCAGAGTCGATCAGCGTAAGCGCTTCTGACACCTTTAGCAATGGGATGAACCGGTTGGTGGTGAGAGTTAGGGTAAAAGGGTTGAAACGTACTGCATCGCAGAGGACCAATCATTTGGAAGAACAATCCTAATTTGGGCTCGTCGGCCAGTTGCAGCGTACGAAGGCGCGCGGCGTCGAAAACCGTCCCTTTGTGGTTTCAGAGGTCTAAAGTAGTACTTTTAATAGAATTATAATTAGCCCCTGGCGTTATGAATTCGACGATGATAGAGGGATTTAGATTTCGTAGGCGCTGCTTAAGAGCCATCCTTCGCTATTTCCTTTTCAGGCGCATTGTGATCGAGCGCATCATCGTCAGGCCCACGAGCGATTTCAGGTACCCTGCTGATGATGCTGGCCATTGGCGGTGTAGTAGAGAAGAGACCGTGTCCAAGGTGTACCAGTCAATGGAAATTGCCAGGAGTTTGGGACAGCGCTGTGAGCGGTTCCAACCCCTGCGGATATCTCCTCATCAGAACGCATGCCCAACACTTCGGAGAGGTCAAGGAGATGGAGGTGCTCTGGGATGTATAGCAACTGGAACTCGAAATTATACGTGGTTTCATTCCCGATCCCAGTGCGTTTAAGGAGGCCTTGAAAAGGCCATTCCTGATACTCCGCAAGTGGTGCCGACTCTACCGCAGCCGAGGGGCTTCGAGAGGCTCGTGGAGGATAATGGTGGTGCTGGCCATCATCTGTGAGAGTTGGTGGGTGCTTATGATCGGCCTGGGACTGTACAACGCCCATCTCAGCTGAGGACGGCGTAAGGCTATGAGGCTGGATAAGGTGGGGTGTTAGGCTATGCTCTAGAGGAGGTGTAAGAGCCACGTTCGTTGATAGCGAGGGCAGTTTCAGCCGTTTTATAACTTGCGCTTCTTGTGCATTGGGCCGTTAGATGAAGACGGTCGTGTCCGCTTAGCAGGACCCGGCCCCTCATCGTCGTCGTCCTCCTGTCGCTGTCTCTGCTCCCTATCAATGATATCGGAATTCAGTGTAGGGCAGATCCGCTCATGTTCGTCTCCTGCGCTTCGAGCCGTAGGAAGATGGTCTAGGGGTTGATTGCGAGAACGAGTAAGATCGGACATTATAGCTTCGGATCTGGCGTAGACCACATATTGGTCTGCTATACTGATGTGGTCGTGCGATAGCTCACTCGAGGCACGGGAAGAGGAAGTATGAGGGCGTATGTAGTCGAATGTCGAAGGTTTTTGTTCAGAGCGCCGTAAGCGCTGTACTGTCTCGAGAAAGTTATCAATATCGTGCCATATATCGGGGTTGGACGGAGGGGTCGAAGATGTCAAGTCGATAGCAGTCTCTGGGTTATCGAGAAGGCCCTCGTCTGCCGCTGTACTTTCGCCACGAAGATTACCGTTATCGGCTTCGACTTGAGAGGCACTTGAGTCGTCATCGCCCAGCAGTATAATAAGATCTTCTATGCTATATTAGAAAAACTGGTCGTCTGCTTCTATGATAGGTGATAATGGGTGTACTTACCTAGACTACTGCTTGAGTTATTGCCTGGTACTGACCCATTATCATCAAGAGAGCCGCCTCTCTCCTCTATAGTTGTATCTCCAACTCCGAAGGCTGTGTTAGTTGGACGCTGGTCCTCCGCTGCAAAGCCCTCCTTCTATAGCGTGGTATATAGCAGTTGTTCGATGGAGGGAAGGTCATAGCCGTCGTTGATCGTACTGGTCTCTACTCAGATGTCCATAGGTTAGTTACTATTGCTACTAGCCCAAATATCTCGATCTCAGAACATACCTCGGATTCCAAGCTTGTTAACCCCAATATCATTAGCTACTGCTGGTTGGGGCGTGCTGAGTTCTGCTTTGCTCAGCTTACTGTGCTAGAGCTTATCGAAGATGATGGATTGCTTTAGGGTAGGTTTGTGGCGAGCTATTGCGCTCGTAGAGCGCGGAGCAGTTGGCACATAAGTATAAGAAATGGGCATAAAAGTGGCCATTTCGAGCGCGTGGAAATGATTAAAAGTATTTGAGAAATTCTCTGCCTGCTACTGGCTATACAAACTGGACTACAAAATGGAGGCAGAGGAGGAAATCAGAGGGTTCATATAGGCTTCTCACACTGCCCTCACAGAACTAGAATACGCTCTGCGGCCTATCATACACTCCTCAGCAGCTTTAATACTAAGGTTAATATTTCTTTTATTTTCTTTAAGAGACTTATTATATTACTTTTTTATTAATTATATAACTTCTTATTTTTGATTAAAAAACTACTAATTCTATCTCTTTTACTTATTCCTTTTATCTATTGCTTTATAAGCTCCTTATCTAGGGCCCTTTATAAGTATATCTAGTTATAGGCCTATATTATACAGTAGTATTATTCATGTCGGTGATTCTGCATTAGGCGAGCGCGTGATGCGGCCGCTAGCGCATTGATTTGACCCCGCGACCTTCTTTCCTTTATACCTCATCTTCTCTCTACATCAACCTCGACATCGGCATCGCCACCTCTCGAATCAATAATGGAAGACTTCAATCAACCTTGTCGGGAACGAATTGATCTGCTTCATCGCCTACAAGAAAAAATTGGCAGCGTAACACCACACTTTTGGGCTGCGTGTCAGATTTGTGACCTTGGTGCCCTACAAAACCTCTTAAACATCCAAGATTTCCTTCTTATAGGTGTGGATTCATCGACTAGTCAAATGGTCCGCCATTGTAAGTCAAATACCCTGGTTTATCTACTATAACAGAAGCTTATAATAATCGAATAGGGGGTTCTTCACCTGGAGTGCAATCGGTACCCTCGACACCAAAAACACCCACACCACAGAAATCGGCATTGTCCAGTTTAAACACATCACCTTCTACCCTGCCTCCCCCCTTAAAGAGACAAAAGGTTCTAGATTCACCACGATCACTACCTCGCGACCCGAATATTAGAAAGCGAGCTGAAGAGAGAGATAATTTTTGCTGTGTCTTAACAGGGATCAAGAAAACAGAAATTGCTCACATTTACCCTCATCACTCAATAAAACAAAAAGAAGAAGATAAGGCTGGGCTACGGCATAGATTTTGGAATAGTTTAAAGCTATTCTGGTCTGAGGAGAAGGTCGCTACTTGGGAAGCAAAACTATTCCCCCAGGGGATAGCCGAAAAAGGGCAAGAAGCAGTCTATAACCTCATATCATTAGCGCCTACCGTCCACACAATTTGGGGGGAAGGACTATTTGCCCTTAAGCCAATCTCCGAGTCAGATAATAAAGAGACCTTGAAAGTGCAATTCTTTTGGCAAGAGAAGCAAATAGGTCTTTTCCCAAGGACAAACCTCACGAATACACCAAATTCTACCCAGGGCCTGGAACAGACTGCAGGAGTATGGCTATTTAATAAGGACGGAAAGAAGATCCAATCCGGCGATTATTTCGAGCTTCAAACCAACGATCCAATACAAAAACCTCTCCCGAGTTTCGAGCTACTCGAGCTTCAATGGTTCCTTCATCGTTTACAAGGCATGGCAGGTGCTGTCGATTTTGAGTGGGATTACTGGCTATATAAAGACATGGACTCATGTGACAGCGAGGAGGATGGAATAGAGGAGGTGCCTTATCTTGAATTAGATCATTGCGCGGAGGAATCCTGTTCGGCTTCTGAAGAGCCTTTATCCTCTCCAGCAAAAGCAGCAAATGATCCTCTTGATCCTAAGCATGTTATCGCAGAGGTAGATGGGGACAGAGAAGGAGGAAGAGACTTGGTTATGTTGTTCGAGCGAGGATATTAGGCACTTGCATGTGTTTAAATGAGTTACTCACTTCATTGCTATTACTGTGTATTATAATTTTGAGGAATGCTACAAAGAAAGATACTGCTGAAAACAAGAGCCTAATCACCAACATCGCGAAAATAGTAGTATTATTCATGTCGGTGATTCTGCATTAGGAAACGCGCGATGCGGCCGCTAGTGCATTGCTCCCCGTCGACCCCGCGATTTTTCTTGGGCCTCAAACCTCACTTCTTCATCCTTCATTCTCACCTTCTCATCTCACCGACGTTACTTCCACTCTCGTAAGGCGATCCTAGTGTAACAGGTATTTATAACCTCCTTTTTCTGCTGCACCTCTCTATGAAAGCAAACACTTATACCAACTAGGATATACTTTCACTTCTCTCGCGATCTCAGCCTCGTCTATTAGACATTGACACACACGAACATCGATACAATGGAGACAGAAGACTTCAACCAACCGAGTCCGGAACGAATCGACCTGCTTAAGTGCCTGCAAGAAAAATTCGGCAGTTTGCCACCACACTTTTGGGCTGCGTGCCAGATTTGCGACCTTGGTGCTCTTGCAAAGATTTTAGCCAAAGACATTCCAGATGTTCAGGGTTTCAGTTTACAAACTAGCCAAATGGTCCGCCATTGTAAGTCAAATAGCCCTATTCCTTGCTTTAACATAAGCTTACAAGAACTTTATAGGGGGTGCTTCTCCTGGATACCAGTCGCGGCCCTCGACACCAAAGACACCTATATCACAAAAATCGACGTCGAGTTCGGGCCCATCACCTTCTACCCAACCTCCTTCCTCAAAGAGACAAAAAATGTTAGATTTACTAACGACACTCTCTCGAGACGCGAGTACCAAAAAGCGAGCTGAAGAGAGAGATAATTCTTGCTGTGTTTTAACAGGGATTAGGCTAGTAGAAGTTGCTCATATTTACCCACATCACTCGATGAAACAAAAGGAAGAGGAAAAAAATGCGCCACGGCATTCATTTTGGAATCATTTAAGGCTCTTCTGGTCTGAGGAGAAGGTTGCTGCTTGGGAAGCAAAACTTTTCCCTCAGGGCATAGGCGAAAAAGGTCAGGAAGAAGTCTATAATCTCATTTCGTTAGCGCCTACTGTATATGCAAGTTGGGGGCGAGGACTATTTGCTCTTAAACCGATCTCTGAGTCAGAGGATAAGAAGACCTTGATAGTACAATTCTTTTGGCAAATGAACCAGAAGGCGCCTTTTCCAATAATGAGTATGACGACTACACCGATTTCTACTCAAGGCCTTCAACAGACTATAGGAATATGGCTATTTGATAAGAACGGGAAAAAGATCCAAACCGGCGATTGTTTCAAGCTTTACACCGACGATCCAATACAAAAACCGTTACCGAACTTCGAGCTACTCGAGTTACAATGGTTCCTTCACCGTATCCAGGGCATGGCTGGTGCTGTTGACGTTGACTGGGATTACTGGCTGTACCCAGACCCAGACCCAGATAACGCTATTGAGGAGGTTCCTGATCTTGGATTTGCTGAGGACGTTGAGGATTTCTCATTGCTTTCTGAACAGTCTCTATCCTCTCCAGCAAAGTCGCTTATTCATCCTCTTCATCCTAAGCATGTTGTAACAGAGGTAGAAGGAGACGGAGATAGAGATAGAGGACAAGACTTTGTTATACTGCACGAACGAGGACATTAGGTACTTCTGAGCTTTTGCATGTATGTATTTTAGACGGGTCACTTCGTTGCTAGCTTAGTGAAAAGCTGTGCTTTGTACTGTAATTTAAGGGGTTTAACAAAAGATACTGCTGAAAACAAGAGCCTAATCACCGACATCTAGCAAATAGTAGAATTGTTTCTAGGTGAATTCAAGGATAAATCACTCCTAAACTACTAGAATTCGACCCCCTCTTAAACCCCTAATTCAATCGATTTTAAAATAGCTAATGAGAATATTAATATAGAGATTCTAACCCCTACTAGACCTAGGTCTAATAGGCTCTCTATTCTCTATGACTCAGTTTTTGATATATCTTCTAACTCCCTTAATACTACTGATTTTGAGCCTTAACTCCTAAATCAGACTCACTACCTGATTCTACTAACTACTTTAAACTAGGCTAAATCAACTAACTATAACTCACTACCTTAAAAGCAATAATTCGACCAAATCCGCAGAGGGGGCACATTGGAAAACGCCCCTTCTATACCCACCTCAAAAGCAACCCCCCCTAGTCAAATCTTCAGCAGAAGTCCACAGGGATAAGATCGGGGGAGGTCGCAACAAGGTGGGGATGAGTTTCCAGGAGGAATCAAATCGAATTAGAAAGGGGCAGGTGAATATGAGAACCATGCAACAACCCACCGAGGACCAACTTAAAGAATCCAGCCCACATCGGAAACTCGTCAAACCGCGAAATCGCAAAATGGGGACAGCTCCGGATCGCGAGATGGCAGAAGGAGATTCTGAAGAAGAAATTCTGAACATCGTCGAAATCTGCCCGATCGTTGTCCATACTAGCTGTAATCCATTCAAGCGGGGTCGCGATCGATATTGAGGCAGATTTGAGGCAAGATTAAGACGCAGATGACGAAGGAGGACTAAAATCAAGGGAGGAACTGAGCCCGCGAGACTTGCTGGTAGGATTAAGGTGGCAGAGATGATGATGTTGTTCTAAGCTGGTTAGCCAAGTTCGCGATTAGTCAGTAGATTATTGGTGGCGCCAAGTATTCCATGGCGACTTCATTGACTAACTTCCAGAAAACCCGCGACAATTAAGACATCACCTCCGTCACCGCGGAATCATCCACGACTCCTACATGCGTGTGGCAAAGTACAAGCAGCGCGCAGTATGCGCATTGACGGCCTCTCATCACACGCCCGTCATCATACAGTCCGCCCGACTACCACTTCATTGATATGGCCAGCTCTGAGAGCTACCACCTCGAATCGCGACTGGGAACACAGGCACTCCAGCTTTTCACAATAGCAGTCACAAAGCTAGTAACCAAAAGATGGCTGAGCAAGGTTTTTGCGCACCCTAGTGGCGCCATATTCTTTCTGAACCTATGCATCAAATTTGGAGATTCCGTGACCCTCGCGGAAGCAAATACGCTTCGATTTATTGCAAAGCATACCTCCATTCCCGTACCCAAAATATATCATGCTTTCACACACCGCGGTAAACCCTACATACTTATGGGAAGGATACGTGGCGAAACGATGGCAAAGAGATGGCGTTCGCTGTCAGAAAAGTCAAAGGCATCCATCTTCAACCAGCTCAGACAAATCATCGAAGAACTCCGATCCATACCCCCTGAGACCACTGCTGTCTCCGATCTAGAAGGTGGTCCGATCCACGATTGTCGACTACCTCAAACATCGTCCTGGGGACCTTTCGAGTCTGTCTACGACTTCCACCTGGCACTTAGGAACAATGTGACGTTCCATTCTCTTGAGGCACAAACCCTCAGTTCACCAAGTCCTACTGCTATTTCGGATATACAAGGATTAATTGCGTTCCATGAGTCTGTGATGCGTCCACCAGTCCTCACGCACGGCGATTTGAGCAGTTTCAACATACTTCTCCGCGACGACAAAGTGGTAGGTATAATTGACTGGGAAACGGCCGGGTGGCTGCCTTATTATTGGGAGTACACAATGGCATGGCATGCAAATCCCCAGAATCTTTTCTGGCAGAAAGAGGTGGACAATTTTTTGGAACCATTTGAGGAAGAATTACGATTTGAGCAACTGAGGCGAATGTACTTTGGCGAAATTTAGTTGCCTTTGATTTCCACTAAGCAATCAGTTCTTTTCCCTCTATTGCGTCCCACGTTGGTACCTTGCCTTGATCAAACTGCCCTTCCCCATCAAACCGATGCTCAGCGGCCTTTTTCGCAACGTACCACATGGCAGTATCCCTCACATGTGCCCAATCGGTATGACAGTTCCCCAGCGCCTTGCCGTCATGAGCAGCAGAGGCGAGCGCCTCTTCAGCCCAAGAAACGCAGTTCCAATCCTCGTATCCTTGAGACCCTGCACGTATAGGCGTTTTGTTGAAAGCCTTCCTAAGTCTTGCTTCATCGGCAACCTTTCCAATGATTATCCGGACAAGAATCGCAGATGTTGGCTGGAGAGATATCTGGCGGTCTTCAAACGCCCAAACATTCTGCACGACCCCATCAACATTCTGCATTGTCTCCTTCGCATGGTATCATCTTCCAGTCGCACTCGATGATTCGTTCTTTGGACCGACAATGAATGACCAGTGATACCTGTTGATTGTTAGCCGGTAGCTATGCCTAGATTCAGGGAATTTTCCCTTGTCTTCCCCGCCTGGCATTTTCGGCGCCCCACTACGAGCGTAGAGGGCAATGTATAATCGATCCTTGCCGGATGGCATCTTTGATGCAAGGTCTACAAGCTAAGGAAGCTTTAATTGACAAGTCGGTTGTTTGGGTATTCTTGCACATACAGCAACAAAATAAACAAATCAACTCTGCATCGACTGCACCTCAGTCCACGTTGGCCGACGTCTATTGGCGGAGCTGGAAGGATCTGGTTGCGCCCACAAACAATTGAGTCATCGTTGTCGCTCAACTCTTTGCGTACAATCGAGCGGTTGATAAGTTCTTCAGGAATTGTGGTTTGCGGGACTTTACAATCCAATATTGCCTTTCGGGCTGAAATGAAGCGAATCACATGACATCGACGCCACCACTTGCAAAGTATTTGCAGCCACAATTTGCTCCCACAACCAAGAGCGAAGTCGGTGATGCCATCTAAGATCACGAGTTGCTTGTTGGAAATGGGAATATACTTCTCTGACTGTTTCAACCCAGGCGGCTACATAAATCCATCACTTGCCCCTCCTACTTCGAATCGATATGGCCCCTCGTCAAGCAGTACCAAAAGGCCAAGGTAAGCTTTTCGTTGCTATTACTGCGTATTCGGTCTGATCGTTCAAAGGGAAGCGGCCTCAAGGCATCAAGAAGGAACAATTACACCCATCTCGCAAAAGTACACGCCTACAAAACCATCAAGAATCAATCACATCTGAAAACACAAATCCCGAACCAAAGCACCTGCCTCCCTCTCCAACTAGCAACTCTCCCGGCAAAGAGGCATGTCATTTTCCTCCTGTCACAGTACCAAGCTAATCCAAGTCAAGATCTCACAGGCTGAGGATCGAAAACGAAAACGATCGCAAGACGACGAATCCACCTCCTCTACCACTACTCCTTCTCAAAAGCGACCGCGGGCATCTCCTCGAAACCATATTGATCGTACAATCGGCGAGAACATAGCAGTCGGTGTTAGCGGGAAGAAGATCGACCCACTTGAATACTGGACGAAGGAACTACGTTGGCCTGAGGAATACTTTGAATCGGAGAACAACATGAATCATTTGCTTGCGAAGCAAAAATCTTCTTCGTCTCTCCGTGATAAACAATCGGAAACAAGCTCTGCCACACCTAGCGATCAAAAGCCGAGAGAAGCCAAAAGCACTCCCTATACGCGTCCGAGCTATACAACCGTCCTTGCGACCAAGGGTAGCTATATGGACAGGTCCGACTTGGGTGTCACGGATGCAACCAAGAACCTCTGCCGAGTTTTACTAGAGAAAGAGCAGACGCTTCCTCAAGACTCCTTGTTTCGTGATGACATATTCGACAAAGCTTGCCGAAAGATACATAACGCTTGCAGTGAGAGGTGTGGTCGAACTCTTCAGGCTGGTGAAGCGCGAAAAAGAACTCGATCGTGAAATCCTCGCATTTTCAATCTCGCACGATCACAGTACGGTGAGAATCTACGGTCACTACGCCTCAATCGATGGAAGTAAAACTACCTTCTACCGCCACCCTATCAAGAAGTTCGATTTCACGAGCGAAGAAGGCAAAGAGAAATGGACGGCATACAAATTCACCAAAAATGTCTACGACATATGGATGCCCACTCACCTCCAAAGAATCTGTTCGGTTATCGATGAGCTGCCTTCTGATTTAGATTTTGGGGTCTCAGAGCAATCTGAGCCAATGGAATCTGGACTTTCACAGGGGTTGGAAAGCGCACATCTGCTAGAAGAGGCTGACAGCAGTCAATCAAGCCGTGTGGGGTCGCGGGACGTTACCCCAGATACTTCCCTGTCTCAGAGAGCTGAAGGGTTGGCATCTAAAAAGCGAAGGAAACGGGGTCGGCCCGTAGAATTACATCAGGACGGTAAGACTAATTGACCTCGACTTGGGTGACGGAGTGAATTGCGAGTAGCGCCAGTCGGGAGTGGTCGAGGCGAGGCCTGGCTAGCAGCATTGCGACATTTCTTCTCAGTTCTGCAAATGGATTTGGGGAACTGCTGTCCATCTTTGCTGGAGGTTCTCATCCTGGTGCAAGAGTTCATGAGGCGCAAGGAGCTATCTATGGAGTTTACTGGCGTTATTTTTGCTGATAGGTTCTTTTTTTTCTCCTTACCATACAATGATACCATGGATGCCAATACACCAGTTCTTTTCGTAAGGATGGCTGTTGAATTGCATACGTGAATACCAGGGATTTCATTGTCTTGCCATTGCCTCTCATGTCAACCTCTCCCTTTCTTATGGTTCTTCACCCAGCATCTAGTTGCAACCACGCGAATAATGAGCACAACTACTACACCTGCAAGGCTCATAAATGTCGAACAAAGTGGAAAATATGCCAACCATGAGCCATGACACCGGATTAGCAACGTCGACCAAATCTGGCAGACCAAGTATTATCGTGGATCACCGATGTGCCCTTCCTCCTTGTATGTCCAAGCCCAATTTCGTCCTGCTGGGATTCTTTCCCAGCAACCTCAGTCGAGCAAAAGAAACCACCGCACAATCATCATAAATTATGGGAGCTTATCTCTAACATGAGAATTAATTTGACCACCGTATATCGAAACCTTGTGGCTTCCCTTTCAGCTCCAGCCTCAGCTTCATTTTAATATGTAAACATAATTTCGGGTCATACTTCATGTCACAGAACAACGGTCACATTCTTATTTACAACCCTTACCACCCACCGCTTGCTCTCACCTGCAAGCTTCACGATCTTGCAATCACGAAGTAACTCTCGCCCGCTGTCAACAACGTTCCTGGTATCTCTCTTAAACTACGCGTTCTTGCAATTACAGAGGTGGTTTCCAATTCTACGTCCGCATCCATCTCATCGAGTTCTGCTACGTCTCCTCCTTGTGTGTCCTCCTCCATTGCTTGAGCTGCAACTCACGTGTTGGCTAATCTGTGCAGCCATGGCCGATCTTAGCAAAATCCTGTCTCTCCTTTTCTAGCTCCACGGCGAGATCTTCCCCGGAGCGAAATCCCTGAACCCAACACTTGTCAATTATATGACCCAGCCAGACATTACTAGTTGAAGGAAGGGTCTCTCTTGGTGGGCAGCTCAGCAAATCCCCAACATCTTTCCAGTCATGCAATAGATCAAACTCACAACGTCGACCAGTTATAAGCTCAAACATCATTGCACCAAATTGGCCAATATCACTCATGATCGAATATCCGAAGACATCAGATCCAGTTAGGTCCCAACCAAGTGGCATGAGCGTCGATTCTGAGAAATCAATGAACTTGATGTGTAATTGCTCGTCAAGGACAATATTATCTGAACGGATGTCGGCTATAAGCACTCTTCGGGAATGAATATAATTCAAAGTGTGCGCCAGCGTAATCAACCAAGCTAGTTGGGTCGTTTTGTCTGGCCTTGAATTATGTAAATAATGTCGAAGATCAGTCTTCATTAAATCCATCTGGATCGAATGATGCGCCGACGAGATGTTGTGACAGCATACAATCCCGGGATGTTGGCCAAGTCTGCGGTAGATAGCCTTTTCGTTTTCTATCGCCCTGATAAGATTTGGACGTTTATCATAGTCGCCTTCCTCAAGAATATGTGCGTCTGGCGAAACTGGCTTTCCATCGATCTCAATCTCTCGAGCAATGTAGGGTATCTTCACGGCATGCGGCCCCCGACGAACAACAAGGCCGGTTCCACCTACTCCGATAATCTCATCGGTCACCTTTGTGCCATCCAAGTGCACATATTGTGCAATTACATGTGCCATGATGGACGATCGAGTTCTTGGTTCTTGATGAAGATACTTTCGTAGGTTGTTGATACAGTAAGGCCCCTGTACTCAAAACAAGGTGAATTAAGATTGGTTGAATTGAAGGAGTGTTGCAGAGGACCAAAGACACAACAACAGCAGGTCCTAGGAATCTTCATGCGACTTAAGTCAGGATGAAAGGGCTGTAGAAAGCCTAGAGTTGGGAAAGGTTAGGTTGGAAGGGATGCGGGGATTTCCGGTGCTCAATCAATCGTTCGGCGAAGACCTCACCGACTACCAATCGCCAAGCTATTAAGCGCTTTACGATTTGATACGATCATTCCAACCGCCCTGTTCAGAGAGTATATAAGATATGTGCAATCCGAATGATTTCCTCTCCTATAGTTTTACTCAACAATTAAGAATACTAATTTTACCATACCGCCGAAATCACACAATCTTCTCCTCGAGCTCGTTCTGCTAGACCGATCAGCCATAAATTCATAAGATGTCAAGCACCGGTTATTGCGGATATAAAATAGAATATCCTACTTTAAAGAGATGGATTCGCTATACCAAAACACCAAATTCACACGTTCCATGCTTGACTACACATATTGGCGCCGCGTACTCACATCCCTGTGGACAAGCGTTGGACTACCACACCACAGAGAACGTTTATCCTGGGTCATCGACTGATCGCTATAACAATTGTCCAAACCATCTCCGCGCAGGTTATTACTGGCAAGATGGGGTTTGGATCGAACCGATGAGAACCGGTTTTTGAAATCCTCGCAGCTCTACCTGTACAGAGAAAGGGACGAGTTAGATTTTACCAATTTGGAAACGAGCGTGGATCTTGGTTGGTGTGAGTCACATGATAAGCTACATGATTTATACATCTAACTTACCATTAGTGTTATTTCTACCTAGCTTCAGTACTGGAGCCTACTGCTGCCTATTGTCCAGATGGTTTATATTGTAGTGGATTGAGGGGATGCTCTGGTGGGGGATTGTTTTCCTGCGCTGGCGGCTGCGCATATGTTACTATTTCCAGGGTCTTGTGGCTTAGCGTTCTTTAGGATCTTCCATTTCTTCGTAGGCTCCAGGTCAATCATACCTTACAAACGTGATTCGTAACATTGGTGTCGAAATTCTCAAGTGAATAAGTCATCGATACAATTAGAGGATTAAGTGTGCCTAGTACTGTTCTATTTTGATTGTCCCTCGGGCGCACGCCCAAAGCAGAATTAAATAATACAATGATCAAAAAAACACAACGTAAGTATAATAAATATTTACTGTATGAGCCTTCGCTAATGTTAGCACAAAGTCGACATCAATCGAAGACAGCTTGGAGAACAATCTTTATGGAGACGCAGACCTTGTAAGCATTGTGGAGGTAGCCATTTCGATTCAAGCTGTACGACGGGCCGTAGTCCCCCAAGAGCACAGCATACTCAGAATATTTCAGAGGAACAGGAGACGCACTTTGTCAAAATTGATCAAGACGGTGATATTGTTATGGATGAGTGGACAAAGTGCGTGTATTGTGTATCAACGTTAAGCTGATGAGTCTTGTGATGCTCTGTCAGATCAAACTGGGACAAATATGGAATAGAGCTTATCTAAAATCCGGGAACCCAATAGCATCTCAGCCAGGTCTAGGCTCCTGTGTACCCCATAGAAGGCTTCCCTACATCATAATAGTCTCAGTCAAGCGACTCAAAGCTTTCCAATGTCAGATTGAACCCTACTTCGTTTTGGGCCACACACATCCGTATAATCCTTTGTGATGACTTTCCATCAACGCAAGTATCGACTTTTCAAGGGGCATTCCCCCCTTTATAGATGGTAGTTGGTAACCTTCAGACGAATAATGCTGTCATCGTTGAGGGATTCTACCTTTGAGGGCTGGTCAATTCGACTTTACGTCACTCAGCCGGCTCGCCTGCCTTCGAGCACGTTTTCGAATGCGGTATAGCTGCTTCTTGTATTTTGGCATCCTTTGGGTGGTCGGCCAGGATTTTTGACGAGTAACGAGGAATCGTATTGTGGAATGGTGGGGGGGGGGAGAGCACTGGGTCTTGTAGTGATGGTAACGATTATGTGCAGGAGTTTGCCACTGAGGAACCCAGGGATCTTTATTTAGCTACTCCCATGTCGATGTAATGTCAAGAAAGCCCAATTGCTGCGCCATCTAGGATTGCTTCTTCCCAGGAGAAAGGGGTGAGTGGGACGGGGAGGTCGATAGTCAGCTGAATGCCACCAAATGCCTGTGGCACGCCTTCAACTGCCGTAGGTACAGCGGCTGGTGCATCGCGTGACGTCTGTGATGGTTCGGAAGGGCAGAAGCGGGATGCTAACTGGGTAGCTCCAGGCAGGGCAGATGCTTCCCATGCTAGACGAGCACTGCAAGGTTTGACCGAGTGTATGAGAAGCCGAATTATCGAATGCATGAGCGCTCGACGAGGCAGACTTTATCTTGTTCAGCCCAAGTATATGAGAAGTATAAAGAGCCAGCCCAGTTCACTCATCTCTCTCTCCATCATACCTCCATCTTCGTCACAAAAATTGCCTTCTAAACTTATTGCCAAACGAGACAACATGAACGCAATGCCTCTGCCCAGGGAAGGATCTATTTCAAGCAGTAGAGCTTTTTATATATGTTCAAAGACCCCTTAACTACAAATAGACATGTTGATAGGAAAGATCCCCCCTGAGGAAGTCTCTCAGGCCACAGAGACGATGTCAAAAACATGGGAAGCCGCATCAACGGCCCCGAACAAGTGAGTCATCTTTGCGAAAATTGATATTCCATAGGAGAAGCAATATTGACCATAAATATTTGTAGTACAGAGAGACTTGAGGTAGCTGCAGCACCATCGGCTGACGGGTTTCAAATTGCTGTTGACCTGGTTAGCGATTCTTCAATCTACGAATGTCGATCCATAACCTAATATCACGACCTTTAGGACTCGGTACAAGCTTCATACATTGGGGAAGACGCTCGAATTACCTAACTTCGTGGTGAGTTTGCCACATTATTACTCCGAGTTCTATTGACTCTTCAGATATCTATATGCCGTTTAGAAGATTGGCACGAGAATCTCGTGGCTCTGGTACTAGAATTTTGGAGGAAACTCTCGGCTTCTTACCTGGCATATTGCGAACTTTGATCCGTGAGCACTATCTTCAACTACATATTACCGCGCTTACCTTATACCTTAGAATTTGTTCAGGAGATGCAATCACAAAACGCACGTCTACGTAGAGCCCAAGAAGCCCTACAGGCAGAGAGGCGACAGATGGAAGGTGAGTTTGAATACCTGTTGCGCTAGGTCTCCTGATTAATGAGATGTATAGCACATATAAGTTCGCTCCGAGCGGAAGAAAAGGTATTCCAAGGTACATAAACCGGGCACAGAGTCATATAGGAATTTTGTGCGCTAACGTTTGATTTATTGACATTGTATAGATGACATCGACGTTCTGAAAAAGGACATCCTCAAAGAGCAGGAATTGTGTGCAAGCACAAAAGCACAAAAACTAAATCTAGAGGAATAACTCAACGAGATTAAGACAAGATTAGGTCCAGACCGTATTATAGAAGATTCTAGCAACAAACGCTCTCGTCAAGAATAATCTAGCAGCCATGGTTCGTACTAAGATAAGGTGATTCCTTTCTGACAAGAGACTATAGCGGAAAGGATGTGTGGATTAAAAGGTTAGAGCTCTTTTACAGTACTACTATATATATAGAAGACGTACCAATGGATTTTTTTATCTTGGGGCCCCGTTTGTGCTCCATTATGATAAAGCAATCCACTATCAGAACTATGTCTCGCTTCCATGCAATGCCTGTAAGTGCTCGCTCGTGCAACGATTTCTCGGCCTTTTCTGGCTTACTGATTCTATATGGTCAAGATTTTGCAAACTACAATTTGAGAAAAGAGACCCACCAGCTAATAAATGCTGAGAATATCTTTCCTTCTCTGGCTTTTCAAATTTGGGTTACCTTATCACATCCATCAAGATATCCAAGATACAAATGTTTAAAGTTATAGCATTCTTATTTATAGGAATATTTACCTCCTTTGGACAAAGCGATTCGGATTTTCTTCTAGATAGACGTGAATCTTCAGTCCCTGTATCCATGTGGAGCGCTCATTTGTCTCATACCTTTCTGTCAGGACGGACTTATCGAAAACTGACTAGGAAAAGGTAAGTGCCAAAGAACATAGGGAAGATACCATTGCTAATTTAGAGAGTCCGGATTTAGCCACCTCCAATGAAATTCTCTCATTATCTTTCTATAATAATTTGGCAAATGGTTTATATGCTTATGTGGTTGGGAAAGATATCAACGATCGAGTTAATATTCTACAACCAGACGGCACTTTCTACCAGCCAGACGCAAAGGGGGCCGCGGCTCCTGTCAAAGTTACGAAAGATATCAAGCTTCCCCTAGGAGCGCTAGATTCTACATTTTCAATCGATCTACCCGCTTATATCACATCTGCCTGTATCTATGTTGCGGTAGGGGAGCTCCAGTTTCATATCAATGGGGATAATTCCTTAATTGAACCTTCCCCCTTCAACCCCACTGACCCTAGCGCAATGGTGAGCTGGGGTTTCGTCGAATTTATACATGGTACGAGCGGTGTATGGGCCAATATCAGCTGTGTCGATTTCGTTGGCCTACTGCTAGGTATAAGCCTCACTAGTAGAATAGGAACTATTCAATCTACTACAGGGTTAACCGTAAATGCTGTCGCAGATATTTGCAATGACTTGTACGTACAAGCAAGGAAGGATGGCCAGCCCTGGAATAAGCTTTGCCAAATGAGTAATACCGGAAACGCTCTAAGGGTACTTGCCCCAATTAAACATATTGACATAAATCCTCAAGCCTTCGATTCCTATTGGAGTAATTATATCAATCAAGTCTGGACAACTTATTCCTCTGTACCACTCACTATTGATACTCAGATGTCAATGAGTAAAGTTCAATGTCAAGTTTCAGGAGACATTCTTTAATGCACTGGTGATAGTCGCAGTTATGCCAAGCCCACAGCAACTGATATCTTTGGCTGCAATACTGGGCCTTTCGAGATATGAGCTCTGGATAACGATATTCACAAGGCAGTTATACCACGCCTTTGTGCTGTATTCAACCGGTCTACTTTTCTGCTTGATAGCAGCAAAGTCCAACCAAACTTATTATCCAGTTCCTACTATGGTACATCACCAACAAACCATTATAGCCGCATTGTATACAAGTATGAGTCTGATGGAAAAGGATACGCATTTTCTTACGATGACGTGAACCCTTCTGGAGAGGATCATTCAGGTACGGTCTCCACTAGGGACCTACTGATTCTTGCTATCAGAGTTGGTGGTACATAAAGTATGGAAAACGCACTGGTTAGAAGTAGCGCGGTAATCGGATTGGCCACCCAGCCTAAGCGATGTGACTTCAAAACTGGCACGCGTCCAAAAACGGCTTTCAACGACACTACTTGACTGATCTCGGAAGTCGAAGCATATATAGAGTATATAGACGATAGTAATACCAAACAATGGCCAGAATTGGCATTGGTGCCATTACTGTGGTATCAACTCAATAAGTAATCCCTTTGGGGCAGCTATTGTGGTTAGTCGGTTGAAGCTTTATAACATAGGAGTGATAATGTTTGAAACAGTTAGTAACTTAGTATATAAAGTTAAGAGATGCCAACAGATTCCTCTGGAGTCCTCTGCTGTGAACTTTGGACTCAATAGTTAAGCGGTCGAAATTTTTTATATTATACTAAACGAATGGCACCTAGCTCCACCCTTTACTCGTCTGGCATCTCAGCTACCAAATTTTCATATTGGCTCGTTAGATAATCCAACTGATTCTAACTCTGGTCCAAAATTTTAAGGCTCTCTATAACCGCCTTAACCAAACTCTGCGTTCCGCCTTTATCTGCACTGCTCTCCCAGTACATAGCCCCGCCAAGACCCTTCTTCTCAATATACATAGCTTTGAGTTTTACTTCAGCTACATTGTCATAGCTTATAAGCTCCTTAGTAGAGACGTCATAGCTGTATGATGCCCCAATTTCGGGGTCAAAATATTCAGTTGCACCGGCTTTTGGAAGTACCTTATAGTCCCACGCTCCATTCTCCCAACTGCCTGACCCAACCCCTGAGAAGGATTGTCCTAAACCAGTAGTGCCTTGAAAAGAGCGTCTATATAATAGAATTCCAAGCACAATCTTGTGGAAAGGAATACCAGCCGCTGTGTAGTCCATAATGGCCCTCTCAGTTGAAAATGGAGTAGTATTCGGATCAGATGTGCTAGAGTAGAGATTTATACTATGGCCCATTGAACTACTCTAAGACCCAGCATAGTCATATGCTATGAGATACCAAATATCGATGTACTCGTTCATTTCACTCAAGTATAATATATCATAGCTCGCTGGCCCAGTAGGACTGGCAACACTGAGAAGGAAGTGGTATCCAGGTATATGCTGTACTGTATAAACATCTAGAGCAGAGCGTGTTGTAGCTAGGAGGAGGACAAAGTTTGAAGCATCTATGTCGTTAGCTGGATATTCCCAGTCGATGTCAATTCCGTCAAGTCCTAGGTCCCCTAGCAATGTAATAATACTAGAAGCAAATCGAGCTCGAGTTTCAGCAGTTCCAGCGGCCACAGGAAAGTTTGTGGAGTAAGTCCAGCCACCAATGCTCAGCAGAACTTTCATATGTCGGTTATGTTTCTTGAGGATGTAGAGTTGTTTGAAGCAACCATAGACATTCTTGCCTATATCATTCCAGGAGTCGGTAGGATAATGCTTCTCAAGATCGGCATAACTATCAGATAGATACCTGAAAGCTCGTAAATAGCTGAACGGTCGCATAAATTAGGCACTGGTGACTGATACTGTTCTATCTGATTGAACATTTGCAAAGGCATAAAGAATATGGGTTAACTCTGAAGCCGGAAGTTGTTGTGGCTGGAAGTTTCGTCCGTAGATGGCCCTGTTGTCGATTAGTAGATGGTTTTTAAAAAAGACATGTATACTTACCAATTAACAAAGTAAGCCGAATTTTTGTACCCAGAGACTGAAGACGTTTCCGAAGTCTGAGGCAGGGTGATTGCCAAGACCCTATGAAAATCAAAGGCCAGGGCACAAAATATCAATGTTTGGAGGACATCTTTTGAAGAGTGTAACATCATTGATCAGTATCGACTTACAAAGTAAAGTAAGTGACTTCTATCAAATTAGCATATTGAATAACTGAACGACGGTCCATATACAGTATTACTTATCAGAGAGTTAAGGAGTTCTTCGAGCCGGCACTCTGAAAGCAGCGCCGACCTATTATGGCAGTTTCCGAACTGAGGTCCATTTTCGGCTCCTCCAGTATCTGACGCTTCCGATAATCTTTGCGAAATCCAAATCTGACTTCACTTCTGAACCTCCAATCAGACATATAGGCTAGGCCGTAATTACAAAAAATGCCGTTTCATCCCGCTCATTACAGTACTCGTTTTTGAATGTCAGGCCGTTAAGAAGTGATTCAGTCATTACTTATACTCCTAACTTTTACTTGATCATGCCTGATCTAGATGACATCAATGCTACCGTGGACACCCAATATCCAATAGAACTCGAAGATTAAGCTATGCCACTAGCATCACAGTCTCTTGCTTTCAAGCAAGCTTTCAGCAAAGTCGACATAGAAACCAGCGCACGGGGTAAGCTTGAAGAAGCGGCAACGGCATACTCCAAAGCAGAACTAGCGAAAAGTGCGAAATTATTCCTTGAGAGTTGGCGTATCTTGCGAAGCGAATATGAAGATGGTCTTTATAAGCGGTTTGATAATTCCTTACCAGTGAAAGAACAAATCCAGCAAGAACGCTCCGTGGCTCGGGAAAGTAAGGGAAGACTACTTTTGAGTTTCGTCGCGCTCCACGACCTTGCCAGGGCTTGCTCTCGTATTGACGAGGAATACAAGGATAAGAATGGCAAGTCCAAACTTGAAGCATTTGCACTCCAGTACGAGCCTGAAGGGCTTGGCACAACACATGCACTACCATCGAAGGATCCGCTCCGGCGTTTGCTGGAGGAGGCAGATAGCTTTCAAGAGGCTGCACATATCATTGCAAAAATTTGTTCTCTTCAGATCGCTTCTGTTTCTGAGCCATTGAAAGAATATGAGGACGGATGCGACTTCATCAACAACAGTTTGCTTTCTATGTACCGCGGAACTTCCTCTGAAATGCTATCGATTGAAGCTGCTGGTCACAAGATACAGGAAAACATTAAATATCCAGAGGACTATAAAGATAAAGGAACCCGGAAGAAAATGGTATTACAAATGGAGGATTGCGAGTCTGAAGAAAAGCCCCGAGACAACAAGGACGACAAGAAGCTGGGTGTTTTCTTTGACCAGCTCCATGCTACAAGCCTGTCGAAACAACTAATTCATCAACTCGAGCGGTTTCACGTTACAGACAGAGCAGGCTTTTGGCCTTACATAGGTAACGGTTTTGGGCATTTACAAGAGCAGAAGGATGATTTGAATGAGGAGGAGAAGAGACCGTTACTAGGAGGTGGCTCATTATGAAGATATGAAATGCATACTGGCTTGGTTTATGTAATACAGAGATCAATTTGTTTGTAAATGTTGTTTCTTCTGTCTCGTGTCAGGTAAGTTAGTACAGTACAGTAAGTTACTGTATCTAATATAATACCTGTCTAACTTACCTCGTCCACCTCGTTTCCTTCTTGTGGGCGTGAATTAGCAACATACGTCCCCGTACACCACAACTAGGCGTTTGAGGGCCATTATATGCTTCGGATCTTGCAGGACTACGAGAGTGTCGATAGTGGATCTGAATATTACCGGAGTCTATATGAACTGATTGTGCCCTCTTGATATACAGCATCATTGTTTCAAAAGAAGAGACCTCAAAGATGCTTTGTGGGTACATTATATTTGGATCAAAGGCGAAAGCTGCATCTGGCAAGGTCGAATCAGTGCGATAAGACTCTTTTCCCTCAGAATGGAGTTTCCATCGGTCCGACGCGCCGTCACCGTCTGAGCGCTTATACATTGGCAAAGATAGCGTTGGGTCATCGCTCATGCTAGAAAGAGAAGTGGTTATGGAACCGAGTGTCAATTCACCTATACAAGCACAGGGGAATATTGATGATATGATTCTATCTAATACTATTATCTAAATGCTCAATTCAAAGAAAACCTGCTATAATTTCTGCGACTGCGGCCCAAAAGAACACGTGAGACCAAGATGTACCAGGACGAGTGCCTGAACCAGCCACGACGCTACTTGGGGAGGTTAAAGAATTGCTGTGCTCCGGTAGAATTTTAGTAGCTGTGGTGCCAGTCACCATTTGTGAAGACCCTGTATTTGCAGGGAAGAGGTGTTGGCCAGCGGATGTAGCATTGACCATTTGCGTTCGACTGACTCCAAATGATGGTGGAGTCTTGAATAGGGGATCCGACGACGAGGACGGCGGTGTCAACGTTGTCGTTGATACCGCCGAGGTGGTAGTGATTGAGTCTGAAAGAGTCCCACCCAGATCTGAGTGAATGAGGTTGCCACAAGACATAGGGTTGTTTGTCATCAAAATGATCCCAGAGCCAACTTTACCATCGTATTGGATTTCGATGGTTGCCTCTGCTTGCAATCTTGTACAGCTCTCAGTAGTATCAGATTGAGCAAAACCATAACCAAACAAAACGAATAAAAGTAGAGCACGACTTCTGGCCATTTTTTAATGACAAGACATTGATTGGGATAGCCTTTATACAGAGCCCTTCCCTCGCTCTCTTTATAGAGAACCAAAACTGGCATACAGCAGAGAGCCAACAATTGCTCATCAGAGAAAGCCAAAATTGGCCTATTGCAAGATCTATAAGAAGACCGTGTGTTTCCAAAGTCCGAAGCTACTTCATTCCATACACTTCATATCACGCTGAAAACGAATTCTCTTTCTGTATTGCTCTCAAACAAACATATCTCTTTAAAACAAATCTTCATTCTATAAGATGGCAAAAGATGCAAAAAAACAGAAGAAAGAAAGACGAGTAAATCCACTCAAGAAGGCCAAAAAGGATGAGAAGAGGAAAGTAGCCAGTGATGGGCGAGTCAAAGCACGGGAGTCGCTCCGTGAAAGAAGAGAGAAGATTGTACAAAATAAGGCCAGAAAGGAGAAACTAGAAAAAGAACTCGAAAATGCAGAAGAAGAAGAAGCGAAGAGAATGAGAGCGGAGATTGATACAATCATGGGTGAGCTTCAAGATGATGAGAAGGCGGCAGAAGACGCAGAAGCAGAAGAGGCAAAGTTCAAGCAAGATGAAGAGAACGCCGAAAAGGAGGACGAGTACAGCGACATGGATGTTGATGACGAGATCGACCCTGATAAGCCTCGAGACTCCATTGAAGAACCCGAAGAAACACCTGAATTTTTGGAAAAACTCATGAAAGGTATATGCCTTGGGGACCCACATTTCGATCTGAAGCAAGACTCCCAATTGAGAAACACACAGGCTATACTTTGCTATAAAAACGGGTTTGGGAAGCCAGCCATTGTTGTCGATTACGAGTTCCCCAAAAATGAGATCTATAGAATCAGAAACGATATTCTAATTCCAGACTCGACTCCAAACCTCATGAAATGGAGATGTGCGGGCAAAGTAAATCCCAAAACCGGAAAAAAATGGAGTATGGAAGACATGCAACCAGTTTTCCCTCGAATCGCAATCAAGGTCCCACCTGGATATGAAGGAGATCCAGAAGACTTGGTCAAGCTGATTCCAGCGATTTCGGGCGCTGAATGAGATGCCCTAAAGAAAGCAGGAAAACCTGTTCCAAAACAGCTAGATATACAGATGTATATCGAATAGAAGGACGGATTTGTCCCGGAAGGTGAAACCGAAGAGCGTTTCTCGTCCTGGGAAAGCAGGTCATGTTGCTGTATACTCTGGAAGAAGCAGATCATTGCAGATAATTTCTTGGTAACTGTTGCTATAAAGCGTGAACAAGCATATAGAAATGCTGGAGGAAAGAACTCTTCAGAACCACGGAGTATGTCTCCGTTTGAATTCCCATGGGCTGGAAGTCAAGCAGATCGAGAATACACACAAACACCAGAAGCAGAGGAAGAGGAAGAGAAGAAGAAGAAGGAAGAGGAGGAGAAGAAGAAAGAGGAAGAGGAGAAGAAAAAGAAGGAGGAGGAGAAGGAGGAAGAGAAAAAGGAGGAAGAGAAAAAGGAGGAAGAGAAAAAGGAAGAGAACGATGACGATGATGATGAGCAGCTTGAAAATTTTGAGAAACTATGGCGAACGTGGAATAAAGTCAAGAAGGACGATGAATTGATACCAGTACAGGAAGGAAGGATGATCCAGGCGTTTGAAGCCTACTCAGAAGCACAGAAACAGGCGGCCAAGAGAGGCTCGAAGCTATGATCGATAGTTATTCGTGTTTGTTTGCTATTAGATTGACACTTGTATTGGGCTTTGTTTCTTTATTTCCTTGGGCTTATTTGGCTTTAATCACTAATTATATTTCCTTGGATGGATTTTTTGCGCTTGCTATATCTCGATAATATTTTCTATTATTTCTGCTCACTTTTTAATCATTCTGAAGTAGTAATTACATAACTTAGAACTCGAAATAAGTAGGATTTTGTATAAACATTTATGTTTGAAATTTGAGAAGGAAGGATGTTCTATAACTTATGGAGCAAGCGTTAACGTATACAGCTGATATTGGCTTCGTTGTTTCTATGACGATCCTGTTATATCAGAAAAGGTGTCAATTTCGGCTCCCCAATCTCATCAGTTAGATATAAAACTTTGATATGCCTACTATCAATCAAGACTGACCACGCTTATCATGGAAATCACCCTAGCATATGCCATCGCCTTGGGGGGCGTCCTCCTCCTTCCTCTCCTCATCAATCTCCTTCCTTGGCTTCTACAGCTTAGCTTCTCTATACCATCCTTCATTCAACAAGCTTTGAGGTACCTGAAATATCCTTATGTTATTCGCCGCCATCGATTTGTAGGCCCGTGGACATGTACAGACATAGTCATTCAGCTTATATACATTGCTAGCAACTCTTTCTGCCTTGGCTTCCGAGTCTCTAGCATCGAAAAAGCTGGTATATGAGCTAGGCATCTCTCATTGATTAATATGATTCCCCTCTTCCTAGGCCTATATCTAGGGTTTCTCGCTGATATTCTCGGTATCTCCCTGAGTATGTATTGGTTGATGTACCGGTCCGCTGGGCTGATGTCCTTCGGCTTGGTATTGTTCCATGTGCTTGCCGTGCTCTTCTCCCATGCGATGTTCTCCTTATGTAGCATTGCAAATCTTTCTGTAGTAGTGGTAAGCAATCACATTATAGTCATGTTATCACACAGACTGACATTTTATAGAGCGGATCCTCTCTTGGTTTGATGATTATGCTGTCCTGGTCATGGTCTCCGCTCTGTAGATGGTTTTATGAGATCTTCCTTTGCTCGTATCAACTACTAGCAGCTGTCATAGCCATATCTGCTTTACTATATGTCCCGCCGAGACTGTTCCCTCGATTATACTTCTATATCTCTCTAGGGATCTTTACAATCACGTCCGTGTACAAAGGAGTTCTCCTACTATACCACAATAGAATCATTGCGTGTGCCAAAAGTAGAAGGCTGTCCAGAGTTAGAGAGGTCTTCAAGTATCTTGGTGAAGATGAAAACAGCCCTATATAATTGACGATAATTCCGCAAGAATCTTTGAGCATGAAAGCTAGACAATACATTAATTTATATCTCCTATCCCTTGGTATATATCCCTGGATCTTTATGTAAACTCATCCATTTGTAGTCGCCTCTTGGACTGGCAAGCGGCAGACGAAACTGGAGCTAGTGATCAAACCTTGTCGTGGATGGACTAAGGTCCTTTAGTCTCGCGCGATAACCGCGAGCAGGCAGAGTAGAGGACTAGGCCGGGTGCTATTTACTGGGCCACATAGTACTATTATACCGGTAGACAACTATGAGTATGTTTCTATGGTTGTAAGCGGCTATGGTATCATAGCACAGCTGCCACTTTTAGAACGGCTGGTTCAGGGCACGCTCACTCGTGAAGTTCGAGCGCGCCGAATCTGTTTAGTCTGGGAGTTTGAAGATATTGATAAGTCTAACTTCTCTAAGGTAGCTTGCCCTATTCAAGGAATCTATATAGGGCTTTTCAAAGCAGTATATCCGCTATTCAATTGGGTCTTGGTAGAAGATCGGAAATTGGGGGACAATTATATAAGTTGCAACGTCAATTCGGCTTGCTATTTCTAATGCTGCTAGGTCCTTTCAATAACGCTCTATATAACCCAGCTAGTACCCTATAAGCTTTCAAACCGAGCAAAGATACTACTAGGACCGCTCCCTATAGAGCATGTATTGAAATCTGAGATTAAAGAAGTTGATAAGAGAAAGATGTAGGAGACCGAAGCCATATAGAAGATGGAGGACAAGAGAGCAGCGGAAATAGAAAGAGGACAAAGAGAGGTTATCTTAGAACGATCAAGTGAAGAACTGATTCATGAGCCTAGAGCCTTGCCCATATATATAAGTATACCTAGAATGCTTATAACCAGTAAGACCATCATATGTAGAGAACTTTTCTTATACTGACAATTCAAGTATCTATATCAGCGAAGATTCGGGATGAGCTTAGGTCTGTTCTATGGACTTCTCTTAATAGAGATATTACTTTACAGGAGCTAGATTATCAGCCTTCAGACTAGCTTCATTTACATAGAATCGAATAGATAGTATTTTTAAATTATAACTCAAAAGCAGATCTCAAGAAAGGTGGATTACATCGGAAGCAGCCAAAACCTGACCTCTAGGTGCCAGAATAGGAGGCTTTCAGAAGTGGCACACCCAATTAGCAATCAAAAGGGCACGACCATACAGAACTCATCTGTAGGAAATGTTCAAGAACTTGTCTAAGTTACTAAGTATCATTGTATCACAATATGATAGGGCGAATCAAACTGGCTTCTTTGCCAGACTATGTCGCGCATTTGCAGCTATATCCATTAATCAACGCATTACATGAGAAGAAAAAAATCATTGTCATAGCAGGAGCAGGGATTTCGGCAGAAGCCGGAAGTAAGTATCTTCCTTGATACTGTCTTACCTGCTAAACTGTAAAGTCCCTACCTTTGATGCTATGCCAATGGCTAGTACAACAATATTCAATATGAGCATGTATAACAACGGAGACGATATAAAGCTCATAAACAAAATCTTTTCTGATATATATTACTGGGTATAGGGTATAAGCCCGACTCAATTTCACCACGTGCTCGAAGCCATTGCCGAGGAAGGTCGTCTATATCGGCTATATACTCAAAATATTAATGGACTTGATATATAGTTAGCACTATTAAAGACTTAGATCCCTTTGCCACAGAAGGGGCTATGGCCAAGGACAATTCAGCTATACGGAGACTTAAGGACTGTTAGGTGCCAGGGAGATCCTTGATACTTGTCTCATTTTGACCCAGCATTATTTGCTTTAGAATCATCCTTACCTCCCTATACTGAGTATAAGGTATATAAGCAAACAGGAAAAGTTCCTGTCTTGAGACCTAGAGTCTGACTATATCTTGATGACGACTATCCAGATGTGAATGCTATTAGCAGTGTTGCTAATACAGATCTTCAAAAAAAGCTCGATTTAGTTATTGTAGTAGGTACTGTGCTTAAGATCGAATCAGCCAAAAAGTTAGCAAAGGATTTATATATCAAAGCTCATCAGAGTGGTAGAATCGCTGTCTGGATCAACCTCAAGGCCCCGATAAAGGATCTTGATTTCTTTAACCTCGTCATTGAAGGGAGCTCCGAAACAGTTGCAATACATGTGTCTACTTGGTAGTTAAAGGTCCCTCTCGTCTTAAGTGATAGCCAGATACAAGATTTATAGCAGAGATACAAGCCACTTTTCATTACAAAGTCGCCCGGAGCCGTACTCAATCGGGCCTTGGCCGAGCTAGATACCGATTCTCTCTCCAAAATCTTCTAATAATATGAGAATAAGTCAAAGATCCTCAAAGTCAAATAGAATAGAGAGTTGATCTTTACCTCCACAGAGCGATCCCAAATTACTAGCTCAAATGACAGTAAAGCTAAGTTCGCTTGGCCAGCAGTCAACAAGACATTGCCGGTACTCAAAGGCGAACCAACTAAGAGCCAGGGCGTCCTGCCAAAACTGATAGACTGTTAGAGAATTGAAATGCTAAAAAGGCTAAGCAAGGTTATTGTAGAAGTGGTTGTTCGCAAGACTGAGGAAAACCGGACTGAAAGTGTATATGAAAGTTCAACTGTCGTCACTAACATTATCGAACTTGGTTACCGGGCAGCGCCAGAAAAGTCGCTTTGGTGCTTAAAGCAAGGAGAATATCTTAATGACGAGATTATCAATGTATATCTTGAGCTCCTTCAGAGGTCTATTATATCTCTGAGCCACAGAATCACACACTCCTTCACCATGAAGATGCCCCATGATCGGCCCTATAGATGGTTTAAAGAACTCCTCAAAACTGATATATATACAATCTATCTCCCAGTCAACTAGGAGAACTACTACTGGAGTTTTGCTGTTATCAAATCAAGAACCACGGAAGATGCTATGTAGTAGACTTATTATGATAGTATTGGTATCAAAGCTCCAGAAGCTCTGCTAGACTGGATTCAACAGTGGTTCTATGACAAAACAATAAGAGAGCTGACTGCTTTACCAAATCCAAAACAGAAGAACGGCACAGACTATGGGCTCTTCGTCCTTGTAGGCATTCGTCTGTTGACTGCCGGGCGGCTATATCTCACCCAGGCCGAGAGCAATGATTTAAATCCATCATTCCGGGAAAGGGTCTTGGCAGAGCTTCTAGCTTCAAGTCTTGACCCTTCAGAAAGCCAATATCAAGAGCTCAAATTAAAAGAAACAAACACCAAGAGAACCCTGCCACAACCCGCCGAGGACAGCAATGGTGACGACAGTGATTATATGCTTATATCTGCCATACCCGATAATGGTAATCACAATGATCAGCCAGAGCTATTTGTACCGCAATCACCTATTTCTGATTCTAGTAGTTCTGGAGGAGACGAGAAAGGGAGTCCTGAACATATCGTCTCCACATTTGCAGGGGAGGCGACGATGCTCAGTATACTGAAAGAGGCCATAGCAATAGAACGAGCCACGCACAAACAATACTCGAAGTTTGTAACAGAGAATTTAGAGCTTATAAAATTATGGCTCATGATTAGGATAGAGAAGCGGGCCTTAAAGCAATGGTACATCCACTATGAGTTTTCTCGTCAGTTCTGAGCAGTAATGAAGGAATTTAACAGGAGCCCATACGACCGCGGCCCACTCCCCAAGGCAACTATCTTGAAGGTGATAGACAAACTTGAGATCACTGATCTGGCTAACTGGAAATACATTCTATAACGGGCAAGGAGAGCATCAATTTGGAATGAACTAGTGGATATATTCAAGGGCAATCTGGAGCACCCTAGCGTTGTGCTGTACGCCATCCCAAATGCGACATACCGGTTGGAGACACTAACAATTCCCAACCATAAGGTACTTCTCAGGAGAATTCATTCGAGGCTAGAAGGGTCTGGTAGTGAAATTATGACAAGACTCAAAGCCACAGATGCTTTATATTGGGCCTTGATGTATAACAACTTACCTATACAGGATCTTCCCATAGAGTCCGCCAATGAAGTCCTGCCTTTTGAAGAGATGGTCAGAGCTGGAACATAATCAGACATATATATTCAGCAGAGCACATTATAGCCAAACAAGTAGACATCATCAAAAACAAGTAAAGCCTGGTAATCTATGGCTTCACCTAAGTAGGAAAGTATAATGTGTCTATGCCAGTTGAGGAGCAGTCTTTGACTAGAGCCTTCCCTATTATTTTTTACCATGACTGCTCCAAATGTACCTAGTACAAGGAATTCTCTACCATATTGAGATCTTTCTATATGTGATATAGAACTACATGCTTCAAAAACCGAGGTTCAACTTTATGGCATAAAACAATGAATGTTAATCACATAATCATCCTTCCCTTGAACACCTCAAGACACTAAGGGCTTACTTCGAATCTAGGCTTCATTTTTGACGGCGCTCAAAAATGATAGCTTTCAAGTTCCTGCGTGCGCCCACGGCCCATGTTTGCTGCGTTCGTTTCTAGTACCAAGCCACTTTTTGCCACTTGACCGATGTAGATAAGGGTGACACTTGTTCCCTTGCTTCAGCCTTTGGGTATCTATATTCACAGCCATGTCAGAGTTACCTGTGAACAAAAACCATAAGTCTCATTCGAATCCTTCCTATCTTTCGCTTTAAGGTCCTCCTCAAGTCGAAGTTGTCGAGATTGACAGAAGTCCACTCCGCATTGTGCCATTTCCAGCGCTCCGTGATCGAATTCGCCAACTTTTCCTGCACCAAGATCATTCGAGTGGTCACCATTCTACAGGGTCTGGACCTCGTCTTGTAGTGATGGCATCTTAGATGAAGACCGAGGTACCAAAAATGATATATGCGAACATGCTTGCTCTTCTGTTCACCGGGCTTCTTGCCGGTTTCGGCATCCTTCCCGTAACGTTCGCTTCAATCCGTGATTCCCGTGCCCTAGATGGCGTCGGAAAGGCTGGGAAAGCTGCACTTGGCACAGCTCAAGATGCTCCTATATTAGCGGTAGTAGGGACAGCTTTGATTTGTGCCCTAGTTGTACTATCCTGGCCTTATTTGGAAAATTGTACTAAGTATGTTTGGCTGACAGATCGTGCATTTTTGTAAGTTCTCCACTCGATTCGTGTATAATGATCATAATGTTAACAAGAACAGACCTACCCTCCTAGACTCTGTTCGTACTATTGGTATGGACTTGCTCAATGTCTGCGCGGCCCGTGGCCATTAGTGGATAGTCACAGCATTCATGACCGCGGCTGTGACGACAACCACGACACTAGTTGCTATTATAATATACATAGTATACGAAGGATTGACTGGGTCGGCTTGGGCAGAGCAAATTGCACTGAAAGAGGCTCGTGTCGCCTAATAGACGGCTGGAATGCTTTGTGAGAAGTGACTGGTAGAACATGATTTGCTTTGTGGAGGTAGAACAGTCCATGTGTTTAGGAGTTAATTTATATGGTCTAATATCGTTAGCTGATAAGATTTATTACATTGAAGTAAGCGCCAGGCATGTTTCACCTTTTCATGATTTGAGAGTGTGTTGCCACTCTCTTCATAGGAGTGGAGTGAAGCGACGAGCGTATTTTTCGTGTCGTTCGGGTTGTAGACAGCGGAGGTGGTAACTTAGTGGGAAGGATTTATTACATTGCTCGTAGTGCCAACTCTAATGACGATATCATGAATGGTATTGTCCACCCAAAATTTGGCGAGAATTTTTGAAATAATTTTTTGGCTTGAGTTTTTCATTAAGCATTGACTCTGGGAATCAAGGTTCTGATCTGTCTCCTCAGTCACCCATGCCTCATGACGGCTCATTACAGTAGACTTACGTTTCTCGATTCACTCTAGTACAATCATGTTAGGGACTATTTGTTGCTTCTCAGTTTGCTTCAGGTATGTGCCAAGCGATCACGTAGCATATTTCGTGTCCGACCTTGACGTTTTCTTTGTATCCCATCTGTAATCCCAAATCCATTCAATTGGTGAGCCCCGGCACGCTTCTTCTTCCTCCTCTGGGCTTTGCAACTTGCTTCAAACTGGCTGATGAGAGACTGTGCCTTGGCCTTATACAATACACGGCCTCGTACCATAGTTGGAACCCAATCAACCAAGTAGTGGACCTCACTATCAATATACTCCTTACCAAGAACCCTATGGAATTCGCGATCACGGAAACCGTCTTCAACTAGCGCGACATAACGGTGTCCGGCCTCCATAATAGTACCAGTGCCCTCGATCGTCGCAGTGCTCGGCCTGAAGCGGTACCATAACAGAGAGTGGGAGAGCTCATCATCATCGTCGCTGTCAGAATCCTCGGCATTAATCTGGGGATCGATATCATGGACAGGATTAGAGGCGTCGGGAAGCTTAGCCGAGGAGCAGTCATTTTGCCGTTCAGCTATGTCCACGACAGGAATCGGAGAACAGACTCTGAGACGCGTAGTAGGCGTTACAACGTCTTCATTATCACTGCAACAAAGAGAGGAACCTAGACATGTCAGTCTTCCTACCCCTATCATACATGTATACTCATACCTTGACTACCACCCCAAGACCCTGATTTGGACCGTTTTGAACCGCCATTCTCAAACACACTCTCGGCGTCGCTCTCCGATGTTACGTCACCGCTGCTGTCGATGACGACCGGCGAATCTTCTATAGACCGTCAGATATATACATGACCTCAAGAAGGTTATACTGACTCTGACTCTGGCTCCTCCTCCGTTTTGCTATATGCCTTCGCTCTACCACTCAATAGTTTAAAGAGCCCAGGGTATTGCTCGCTTCAAATTCACCCCACACCCCCAAATCATCAGTCTGATCGTCAGGCGTGTCTATATTCTGGGTGGCAGCGCAGCTACCATTATTTTCGACTCTAGGACGGGCCTCCAGATCTGTGAGATAGTAGTCGAAATCGAAATTGCCAAACAGGGAGTCGGGGTGGCTCGGAAGACCAATATCCGAAGCACTGTTCTCTGCCATCACTGATTAGTTTGGTGCCTCAACCTGGTGCCCGCCGTGAGATTCTCCCTACCTACGGACCCAACCTGAGGGTGGTCAGAGTCTGTACCAAGGGTATGCTGATCTGCTGTATATAGCTCAGGAGATACTCTGGTTCCTGCGGAGGATGGAGGATCTTGGCTCCCGCGCCTCGATGGATCAGCGGTCATCCCTTGGACATTGTTATGGCTGATCACCTCACGTGCTTCCGGCCCTGGAGCATCGCTGGGAGTTTCTGCTATTGGTAGTCGTGGTGCTTGATTTGTGAAAACGCGTAGCTCGCTTTCCTGTGGATTGCGATGAGCTCCAGTCTGTGTGTCAATGTTAGAGAGTACGTGATTTGTGGTAGGCGTCCTCTTGGGCGGCTTTCTCGGCTGTTTTAATTTTTCCGGATCGTATTGGGAGATCCTCAATGGAGTCTGTGTAGGAAGAAAGAAGGACATTGTGAAGTGATTTGCTGTTGATTTTTCTCCTCTCTTCAGACCGTTGGCAGGCGACCCTCTTATACCCATCCTCTAGCAGCTTCTCTGCCAGATTCCCAACACCTGGGCCATTGTGTTACTCCTGCCCCGCCCTCAGCCTAGCCGCTCCATCCCTCCTGTCTGCCAACATTTCCTTGAAAATGCCTCACCCGCAGTGGGATCAGCAGAAATGACCACACAGCATAACGCAGTTTCAGAAATCCCACCATTTGCCTGCGACATAATCACTGGCGCAACCACTCCTCCCGCTCAACTGCCACCTCAGCTGCACCGATCACAGCTTCATCTGTCGATCTTCGGGAGGTGAAGGAAACTTAGAACGAGTAGGGCATACGCAATCTCGGAGGGATATCACCGGATGTTGCTGTATCCGCAAGCCAGAGTCAAGGCAGACACGTAGAAAGGCAACAATGCCTACTCCGTGGTGGGTCGTACCCTGCAGGCCTCGTTCCTGAACTCTAAGCCCTCGTAAGAAGGCGAATCAAATCGAAAGGGTCAACTTTACTCATGGAGCTGCGTTCTCGACGGATCCCGAGAAGGAAATCCCTATCCTCATCCAGCACCGCAGTTTCATGCAAGCAGAGTCGATGAGTCCTGCAAATGACCCAAGAATAGTAGCAAGAGGAAGGATTTGCACCCGGTAGGCCAGCTGATTGAGTAATTCGTGCTCCGACGTGCCCAAATCCATGCCAGCTGAACCCAGATTCTACCCAACGTGCCAACCCCTCCAAGGCACTCTTCGCTCTCCACCGCAGTGCCACGTCATCACAGATCCGTCGCTGCAGCGATTGCAGGAGTGCCTAGCATCCACCAGACATTCTTCCTGAATCCTTCAGATTCTTAACCAAACCCTTGTGTCCCATTAGCACACCACTTGGTCCAATCCAGAGTAGTGATCGTGTGTCAACGTTGGCCGAGAGCTTCGCAGGAAGCCTGTTGGGGATCGAGGCGTCCGAAGGGTTCTGACGTGGACGCAGGAGCAGGTCAAGAGGAGATACTTTCTGAGCACATGCAACCTGTATCAGGAGCTCAAACGATCGGGATTCAGGGGAGTGAGAGAGCTGGGCGGTGCTCGCAGCACTGAGGGGTAGAGAGAGCGTCGATGAGGCAGAATTCAGCTACACAAAGATCGTCAGCTCTGCAGTCCAAAATCTG
>QYAO01000096.1:0-37401 GCA_003988895.1 Hyphodiscus sp. D1413 | reverse complement strand
GCACAAACAGGGGTCCTTGAGCCAATTATAATCATATAGAATTCAAGCTATTTACACTCACCACCAGCTTACCGCCTTCTTCTTTTAGTCAATAACCTGGTTTCTGATATTAAACAAAACCGGCAGAATCGACATCATGTGTTATTCTAGTAGATTCTATGAATTTTATTGGCTAATATACCCAGTCTAGCCCCTTGTAAATTCCCCCTGTTTATACCAGGATTTACGGTTCATTTAGGGGGGGGGAGAGTACAGGTAACAAGAGATTTCCAAGGGAGCGCTGCGTGGGAAAGTGAGAGGGGCTACTGTAAGCGAGTTGAGGAAGGAGGTGTATCTGATAACTTTTGACACCTATGGATACACAATCATACCATGACCTAGTATTGGACCGCACTTATCAACACGACAGAGAGAATTCGAAGTTTCGACAACGACGTTGATAAGGACTTTCACGGCTTCACTGGCTTATCAAGGCTGCCACTTAAGATCGGTCGAAGAGTCAATGCTGCGTCTGTCTTGTATGCACAATCCAAATACCGCCGTGACGCTTGGGGCGGCAACGAATGACTTCCATAGCAATAGCTAAAGGAACACTAGTGTTGCTGGTGTTCCGCATACTTCTACACAAATTGCAATGCTTTGAGTCGACGAATTCCATTTATCTAATTACCATATGAGACTATCATAGTATCATCCTACTAGACATGAATAACTACACCTTGGAAACTTGTGATCGACGCAACTGATGTAGCTTAAAGAATAACTTCTCTTGGCCATCATATTGGTACGATGCTCTGTATGTGCGTAACTCCATATATACGTATCTATCCGCCAGAGCAGCATTGCAAAACGTAGATATATTTCAGTATCAGTGATCAATGCTGCTTATGCTGGTGTGACTGTACAGTACGTTGGAATTCAGATTCGGCAGCTACAACTATCGGAGAGACAAGATGTGCTTGGTAAAGCTTGTCACCTACTCATGCCTCCCGCGCACTACCAACACGACAGTCTGACATTAAATCGACATTCGTGTTCGCTGTGTTGCTCATCTTGATGTGGGAAATTCCCGCTCATCCCTCAGCTCATCATCGTGGCCTTCCAGCAGTACCTAAGCACAGCTGTGCCAGTTGAATCAACAGCCCCGTAGCAGTGCCTCTTTCAGCGGAGATCACCATAGTTCATAAAAATGACCCCTTTTAAGACGTTTTGTGCAGGTAGCATAACCAGTCCAGAATCTCACCAGAGTTCAACCGTTCATCCAAGCAGTGATGCAACTTCAAGATACTAACGAAGTTTATTTGAACTCCTTCGCGGGGGTTTTTGATAATAGGGCCCATGAAGCTCCTGCTTCTAGTGATATTGATTGGCATCGCTTCCAACCTAATATTTCTTCAGACCCAAAGCTCCGGATACTCGTGCTAAGGTTATTAGATAGTAATAACCTAGCCAAGTCGATTGATATCCTCATGGATGCCTACAAGGAGGAAGCGGAGAACTACCCATTGCTTAGGCCATATCAGTTAATGTTTCAAGAGAACAACTACGTAGATATATATTGGTCTCAACCCAAAAATCCATCTTAAATTTTCATCTTCGTGCGCTGCGAGTATTTAATAACTCAAGTCGTTGCACTTAGCCTCTCCCATGGGTTTTAAGGCTAACCACCCGCAGCTCAGCAGAAGTTGTTCAATGAAACCTGGAAAAATTCCTACTGTAGAAAGTCTGAAACCAATCCTAGTTGACGTTGCGCCGCGAGCTTATCCCAAGAAAGGTTGAGCTAGATGAGATTCAAGAATCGCGTGATGTCACCATTACAATCGAATTGCGTATGCTCGTAGGAAAATCTAGCCAAAATGTTTACAGTCATCAAGTAGCTTTTGACATCTGATGCAGCTCTCAATCAAGAACGTTTGTCAAATATGAAACAACATACTCCTAACAACGGTCGCTGGGTTCTAGAGGAGCCAAAGGTCAACTATTGGCTTAATGCAGCGGACTCCACGGCACCAATCCTCTGATGAAAACTGACCTCAATTCTAAGCATGTTATAAATTGATATCTGGCAAATAAAACTGTTGTTCCTTCGCTCGTGATTAAGGAGTGTTCGACACTGGTAAACTTAAAAAGCGTCAAAGTTTCACTTGCGTAATTCTACTGCAGAAACCAGGATTGCTAGGGGAACAAAGTTTTGAGCGCTGCGAAAGCGATTCCCTCCCGACTACTTTGATAAACCACCAAAATCCTAGCATATCTATACGACGTATGTTTAAAAAGCGCCAATGTAACCTTGGATTCTTCACAAGAATTTGTTAAACTCCCGGGCCTTATTTAAACGAAATACTCCACCAATCACAACGTCAGGAAGGTCAAATTCGCAAACTAACAAAATCACCTAACCCAGGATAAAACGGAACGGCTCCGGCTCCTAACGCCGATGAGATCGAGCTTTACTCCGTAGTTATCGACAAGCGGGTCCGAAACGAAGCAAGATGATGATTACTCTCGCCCGCATTTCTGCATCTTTACTTCAACAACTATTCCCTAATGATTGCTGTTCTATAGCCCATCTACTTGTATTCATGAGACCACAGCATCATGGCGGGTGAAAGTAGCAGACGACTGCAAGATATTCTCGAAGCTGCAGAGAGCTCTAGAGTCAATGACGCACCAACGCCAGCATCGGCAACCACCGATAGCGACGATATAGATTACGAACCAGCTACCGAGGAGGAGGAAGAAGAAGAAGAACTTAGCAACGAAGCTTTCCTAGAGCGTCTCCTAGCAGAAGGCGATGCTGAGGAAGTCGATGAAGGTGAGGGTCAATTACAGCATCCTATCAATGATTATCCATTTAGCTCACTACCCCTCACTCAGATGCCGACGCACCGTACACCGAGATAGAAGTCGAGATCGAAAACACCGGCAACACAGATGGAAACGAAACCGAACGCAGTGAGCACTACCCAGAATACACCTTGACCCTCTTTCAAATTATAATGCTCATATTGGGAACCGCAGCCGCGAGGCAACGAAGACAGGTGATGCGTTTATTAGCAAATTCGGAGATAGGAAGACTGTTCCACTTTGCCACGGACGATGATGATCTTGAGGGGGATGATGATGAGGAGGATATGGATGGGGATTTCAACAATCTATGGAGACGGAGGAGGAGAAGGACGAGACCGGATCCAGATCGATTCCCGAAGGTACCCAGTGACAATGGAACGGAACTCATGAATTCGGGTATATTTGGTTCGAACGAGGTACAGACTGTCAAGACCGGCGATACGAACAATATCTCGAAGAAAAAGAAGCTAGCAAGAAGAATATTGGATAGAGAATTAGCAACAGAGATTTATGCCAAGCAAAAGGTCAACCAGAGACTTATGGCCCAGGTAAGACATAAATAGCTGGTTGCATGGCCGATCTTCTGGCTGATATCATGCTAGGGAATGATACCTGCTTCGAATGCTGATATGATAATTCATTATAATCAGCCAGTATATTCAGGTCAATTCTCGGACGACGGGAACTTCTTCTTCTCAGCCAACAAAGACTACAGAGTCCGAATGTACGATACCTCAAATCCGTATAAATGGCGATACTACAAGACTGTAGAGTACCCATTTGGACAATGGACACTTACAGACGCTACTCTAAGTCCCGACAACAAATACCTGGCGTACACGTCCATTCGGAGTACTGTATGTCTTGCTCCAACAGACCCCAACGATCTTGGAGATCCATATAATTTGGACCTCTCCGATATGGGTAATGGTCAAGTCAATAATATACACCGATCTAGGTTTGGTGGCTCATTTGGCATCTGGTCAATTCGCTTCTCTGGAGACGGAAGAGAGCTGGTCGCAGGTGCCACAGGAGGTTCCATCGTTGTATATGACATTGAGTCTCGACGCTCTCTGCACCGGATCTTCGGTCACGATGAAGACGTAAATGCAGTCTGCTTTGCTGACTCTTCTTCGCCCCATATCCTTTACTCCGGATCAGACGACACTACACTCAAAGTATGGGATACTCGGAGCATGGGCGACAGTCGTGAAGCTGGAGCATTTGTTGGACACATTGAAGGGCTGACATATATTGACAGCAAAGGAGATGGACGTACGTACCTTAATATTGTTAAATTCATGACCATGACTAAACTGCAACAGGATATATCCTCAGCAACGGCAAAGACCAAAGCATGAAGCTTTGGGATCTGCGAATGGTAATGTCACCCCGCGACTTCGGCGCCTTAGCACCAAACCGCCGGCGCGCAAACGAGCCTCACTTTGACTATCGCTGGGGCACGTACGACGAGGACGACTGGTACGTCCATCCGAACGACAATTCCGTCGTCACCTACCGCGGCCACAAGGTGTTAAGAACCTTGATTCGCTGCCATTTCTCGCCCCCGGGCAGCACCAATTCGAGATATGTGTATTCGGGAAGCGAAGACGGAAAAGTATACATCTGGAACATGGATGCCTCACCTGCTGGCACAGTTGATGTCCAAGCAGCGACGAAGGACACGAGGCCGCCGCATAGAGAGTATGATATGATGGGTGGATGGGATGATGACGAGGATTATTCGCATTCAAGATGGAAGACTTGTGTGAGAGATGCGAGTTGGCATCCTAATGCGCCTATGATCGTCGGTATGTACACTTCTCTCCTCCTTTTCCCCGTTGCGTCTATAAGCCTCAGAAAGAGAAAACCTGATATCTCAAAGCTTCCGCTTGGAGCGGCTACGGCATGTCCACCGGTACTTGTACCGTCCATTCATGGAACGACGGCGCGGAAGAAGATGAAGCTGAGCCGAAGATGGGCTTGCGAGTCAACCAGAAACTTGAAACGGATCCGTCTTTCTACTCTTTACCGGAGGGCGAACGACTGACTAGACGAAGTCTGAGGACGTTCAGGGGATTGAGAGGATTAAGGACGGTTCTTCATACCGACGATGAGGAATGATGCGCATGACGAGGCTTGGTGAGAAACTCACAACCCTAGTTTGGACAAGATCTTTTGATTGATACCTGTGTGGGCATGTATGGCATTTCTTAGGAGGAGTGATCGTTGTAGGTAGATGCAATGAAACCTAGTATTTTGTAAATACATAAATATAATTTTGAAATGGATTGTAAGATCAGAAGAGTGCCGGCGGCCTACCCGCCTGATCATCTGCTGAACATCGCGACCGCAAGGCGCAGATCAGCAGAGCAGCTAGTTGACGAACGAGGGGATATCACGGCTATGCCAGCTGCGGTAAGACAATGCAAGCCGATAGAGCTTTGGAATATTCGACGATAGAACACTCGCTATTTGGGTTTTTGTGATACTCTTGGTAAACGAAAATGGTTGGGAGCAGAGGGCAAATGACGTCAAGAATTCTCTTGAGTCACCAGAGTATCAGTCGCAGCACTTTAGAAAATCCCAACTAGGAGAGCAGCCGACTCAGTGGCTACGCTTCAACAATGCGGGTATAGATAGGATATGCCATAACGCATTAGCAGAGCACCTGCAGATAGTGAGGTAGATTTTTCAAGAACCAGAGAAATACTTTGATATCTCAAGCAGATCTTTGTAAAACATCTGGCTAGAAATCTAGCAGCCTTGTCAAGACATGAGATACTCTCGAGTAATCACCGCGTTCCAGAAAGTGGCATGAACCACTTACTTCTCTGCACCAATCAATCACCTCCTGACCAGAATGACAGTTTCTCCATTTATATGATAAAATGGCCATTACGATACGCCGGGGGCGTGTGGGTTCGACAAGACAAAGGCGACGAAATGAAGCGTAAAGGAAGTCCAACCATCTCATGAACTCCAGCCGCTATCGATTTCGACGGACCACCAGGCCAGCCATCAACGCCATATAACCGCCCATTACAAGAGACAGATAGCAATTGATTACCGATTGAAAAGCCCGTTCCATGCTTGCTAAATCCAACAGCAAAGATGAAGCCATTGCCATCCTCATTCCCCGTCAATCGGCCCTCCAGCTGTTGTTATTGCTGTTGTTATTGCTGTCGTCGTTCGTTCTCCAAATCCAAGTCCAAACTCTCTTCCCCCTCACCAAAACATAATCACCTTGTCATTGCTCCAGAAACGTCTGACTCGCCCCTTTCAATCCCTGTCAGCGCCTCCCAAGCTTCCTCGGGTGTTCCATACAGGCTTGCTTGTAACAGATCTGCATCAACTACTGCCTCGCCGCCTCAACTTCACTTCTGTGCGAAGCAGAGAAGCGAATCAAACCCCAACCCAGATCACACCGAACTTAATCTACCACTGCTGAACTCTACTTCGTACCAACCATCCTCCTGCATCAAGATCGCCAAAATCACAAACTCCTTGCACGACAACGTCTGCATAGCATCACTTGCATAGCATCATTTGCATAGCATCATTTGCATGATTGCTGAAGCTTGTCGCAGCTCTCTAATCGTGATCCGCCGTTGGTATTTATCCCCCCCGATCCCCTCGAGCCGTCAACAGCACCGCACAAATGCTTCACCCTCATCCACATACCCACTACCATCCCGGCGGGAATGCCAGCTTCCGTTGTGTCAAGATCTGACCTTCATGCAGACGTAGCGTTTCTCACAATCGAAGAAACACCCGCCGAGACTCATCTTCATAAACTCTCGACACTCTCAGCCAACCCTTCACCATTTCAAACATGGCTGCTCCAGGAACACAGTCACTCAAGGTTAGTGATAGTCTCATCACTGGCGCCACAACTCTATACACAATTAGCACCAGCTGACTTGTTACTCTCCTGCAGTGTGTTGTCACCGGTGATGGTGCTGTTGGCAAGGTATACTTATATCCGCTTCGTCGTCGCACCTCGGCGCATGTCTAACGGTGTCTGCAGACATGTCTTCTCATCTCGTACACTACAAACGCGTTCCCTGGAGAATACATACCTACTGTGTAAGTGGCGATGGCTAGCAGACGAACAGATGAAGAATGCTGACAGCCTCAGTTTCGACAACTACTCCGCGAGCGTTATGGTTGACGGCAAGCCTATCAGCTTAGGTCTATGGGATACAGCAGGACAAGAAGATTATGACCGATTGCGACCTCTCTCCTACCCTCAGACCGATGTCTTCCTTATCTGCTTCTCGATCGTCAGCCCACCCTCGTTTGACAACGTTCGCGCAAAGGTATACACATAGTCACATCCAATGTGCTCAATGGAGTAAACGCTGACAGCTTCGCTTGTAGTGGTTCCCAGAAATCGATCACCATGCTCCCTCCGTCCCAATCATTCTTGTAGGAACAAAGCTGGATTTGCGAGAAGACCCTGCCACATTGGAAAGTCTGAGGTCGAAGAGAATGGAGCCAGTTTCGTATGACCAAGCGTTGATCGTTGCGAAGGACATCCGGGCCCACAAGTATTTGGAGTGCTCAGCACTTACACAGCGAAACCTGAAGAGTGTGTTTGATGAGGCTATCAGGTCAGTCCTCTACAGATATTTTCATTTTCTAGTGGGATACTGATACTCTGCAGAGCTGTCCTAAGCCCAAGACCAGCGCAAAACAAACCCAAGAAGACGAAGTGCACAATCCTTTGAAAGTTCCGCAATGAACTGCACAGCAAGGGAGGTGTCAGGAGCAGAGTATCATATGGAATTACACTAGGTTCAGGCTCAACATATGAATTGGGCCATCATTTCTCTTCAAGTCTAGAGATGGAAAGCCTTCACAGCGCTCGTTATCGAGGATATACCGTAAGGAGTTTAGCATGAGCATCTTCTCTTCTACTGATGCTTATATGCGAAGGCACCATTTGTCGACGCGTTAAGATGCGAGATTTGTTTTAGGGTTGCTAGCTCGTTGCAGACATTCTGGATGTGGATAGGAAAGCAATGGGAGCTGCAACGTCATGGAGATGTGATATCCCGTTTCTGTAGATAATGGCAAGGGAACAACCATGACTTTCGGTCTTTCTGCATAGAATGCTATCTCAATATAAATTGGGATATCAAATTTCGATTTAGTACAACTCCGTCCATATGCTCTATTTGAGAGATCCATCCATATGTCTAAGCAACTCATCTATCACATTTCCGGTACTCTGGTACGCCGGCTTGGGTGTATAGCGCTCTCATCAATAGCCGCAGCGTTGGTGCTCTTTTCCAGCTTAACCTTTGCGTCTTCCTGCATCCTGCGTGCTCTCTGCTCGTTCAGCTTCTGGTTCTTGTCTTGGATCTTTGCTTTTCGATCTTTGGTATTGCCTCCACCCCCGGCACTGGACATCCACAGATTAGATATTGCCAAAATTCCGAGACTCAAAAGTGGGACTCCCTCAAACTAGCATCACTCGAAAGGATAAGGGAAAGCGAGAAAGAGAAAGGAAAGGACACATACGTAAGCTCAACATTAATCTTCCTTGGCGCACTCAACCCATCATCAAATATACTATGATGAAGCATCTTTAGACAAGTCTTCATGTGATCATAGCCCTCAAACTCGATGAATGCTATTCCCTTCGATTTTGTCGGGTTATCCTTTTGTGTAAGAGCTCGCACAGAGATGGGTTTTACGGCTGCGAAATGCTTGGTTATTGATGCGACGTTGGCAGTAAAGGGGAGGTTGCCTATTAGACGTGTTAGCTATTGCTCGTATCGCTCAAGGTTGTAAGGGGACGATGGAAAGTAATGAGGGGTCGTGCAATCAAGGAGGAACGTACCAATAAAGCAAATGAATCTGGCATCCTTCTTCTCCTTATCCTTTCTCTCACCATCCGCATTAAGAGTATCTTGCCCCTCCATAGAGCCACCAACACCCTTCCGCTTCTTATCCCGATTGCGATTGTTCTTCTTGGAGCTCTTCTCCTCTGCACCTTCCGCATCGCCATTCATCTTTCCCTCTGGAACAACCCCAGCTGTGGCTTTTGAGTCCTTGGCGAGTGAGCTCTTCGCATTTTCAGTCTCTCTAGCCTTGCGTTCAGCTTTCCGCTCTTTCTTCGATTTCCTAGGCGCTTCATCCTCTGCAGCTTGCGCAACCCGAACGTCTAAATCAGGTTCGACTGTTTCGAATCCTTTGTGTATCTTCTCTTTCCTGGCCTTCTTCTCTTTCTTTTCCAACTTCCCCCCCACCTCTGCCTCAGCCTTGTCCCCGGTCTCGATTATAACACCACCATCGTCAGCTTCAGACTCCTTGCGTCTCCATTTCTTCTCCTTCTCCCTCGTATCACTTGACCCTTCCAGACCGATGATGTCCTCACCAACCTTCTCAACAACGTCACGCTTCCTCTTTTTAGCCTTCTTCTCAGTCACCTCATCTACTTCCTCATCGCCAGGTAAATCCGGCACAGCGTTCTCGAGCTTTCGTTTCTTCGCTTTGCGCTCTTGGCGTGTCGCATCGAATGGTTTCTTGGAGGAGCCCATTTCGCTGGGTAGTAGAGACTGGAACAATTTGTGGGAATTGGGAGTTGGAGAGGATGGAATTCGGAATTTTCCTCTTTTCTGCCGGGATTCTAAGGTACAGGCGGTGGGTGGATTTGTTTTGTGGGTCTGAGCTGGAGTCTTTAATTTGGATTGGAATCGTTGGTGATGTATTGCTTGCCCGAATGACGACTCGACCTCTTTGAGAAGTTTATTGTCCGTGTTACGGATTGAAGTTAAGTCTCATAGAACAACGGAAACTTTGTCACGTGTTTGTCTCGAAGGACGGAGAGGGCATTATTAAACGGTGCTGTGATCCGGTCATAATAAAAACCCTAAATTTTGCTCTCAAACCCTCTTGATCACTCGTATTCTGATGTATGCCAATCCAGCCTTCCTGACTATTGTGATACATGAGCTTGGATCAAGTCGTCTCCAGGAAATTCCTGAAACATCCTCCCTGGAGATATCAGATGAAGCTCACTCCCCGTCTCTACAAATGAGAAAAAACAAGATACAAAAAGTACCAATAATCATCCATGGCCTAGAATCCTAAACGAGGCTAGGAAGAGCTCTAATCCGAAAACATAGTCAGGTGTTCCTAAACATATATTCCAGGTAGTCATTTTGGGCGAAGGCTCAATTCCAAAATGATCGAGGGATCGCTTATCGTCCATCGGCGAGAGCTTCTGGTCGTAATATGTGTGAACACAAAGTATCAAAGACACAGATAAAATGCTGCCAGGGAAGCCAGAATCGGTATGGTAATGCTGGGCCCCATCTCTGGAGCAGGTCCAGTATAGAGTACAGGTCCAGTCGTTGAAGCAGCAACTGCTGCGGCAGCTTCTCCACTTGGAGATGCATAGATTCCAGTAAGTCCGGTCGCGGTGTTCAAAGGAAAGTAAGGAGGAAGGGGAGAGCTAGACGAGTATGCAACCCCGGCACTCTGTGTAGGGTAGGTGTTCGCACTCTGGGTAGGATAGTTGTTGGCGCTTTGAGTGGGAAATCCGATTGCAGATCCTGAACCGTAGACTTTTGCTCCTGCTAGGTATTCTACTTCTCGTCTTCGTAGAGCGTTGTGATCTGGAATTCGGGGAATGTTAAGAACAATCTCGCTGCCGAGGCCAGAACATTGTGAAATTGTATGATGGAGAGCAGGGCCGAAGTGGGCGGTGTCGCATTGGGAGTAGAGACATTGGAAGAGGGACTGACAATATTAGCTGTTGCAACTCAAGTAAAAGAGGTGGCCTAACATTTTGGTATTCGGCTTCACTGCACCGACACGTATTATCGTCCAAACATTTGCTAACATACTTTGTATTTTCCCAACAGCTGAAAGCACAATCTACGTACTTGTCAGTGGCTTGCAACAACATCATCGGGGTATACTTGTCCTACTGGGTGTTGACGAGTCGATATGCGCTGCCGTCCAATGCAGTATCGCCATCAATGTCCAGAATGTGAATGCCCACATCCTGACTTCAAAAAGTTGCCAAAGACTACGCACTGGTTGTCTAAGTGGTAAAATCATCCACAACCAAGGTTTGTAGGAGGTTCAGCGAAGTTTGTAAAAGACGGAAGGATTGCGAGATAACAACAATGACGAACACCAAAAGAGAGCTATAGAGACAGACGGTCTAGCACTTCGAATCGTTCACAAAATCGAAGACGTGCAATGGACTATAATGTGCGTGCGCTGTGTTTGAAGGAGGGTGGGAGAGGTCGTTGAAGGTTGTCCTTGTCAATCTTTACTAGGAGGAATAAAAGACTGACGGGTAACCCCATGCCAAAACTTTGATGGTGGTAACTTCCACATTGGCCAAGATTTTGCAAAACTTAATATGCGATGTCACACAGCCAAATTCAGGCTCAATAAATATGATCTGTAAGAGAGAGCAAATTATGAGACTCAGAAATCAAGAGTCTTGGTCATTTGACACTGGATTCTCAATAGAATAGTAATTGAATCCCTTCCTTTTCAGCTCCATACCTGCCACAGACCTGCTTCTGTCCAAGCCAGGCTATAAGCGGTACTTGGGTCTCCCTCATCTCCAGTATACCTCTTTTCTTCTGGTCTATATGTGAAGCATCTATTACTATCCTTTCCAATCTGTCAGTAACCAGCGCACCTATGGTAGTCAGCTCATTAATCTTCAGGTTCCTAAAGGCAGAGCTTCAAACCGTTGTCGATCAAATCCCTCAATCTTGTAGGGGTGCCCACTGCTATTCCCGTCCTCCTTGACTTCAAGAATTTGATCGAATCCTCGAGCTTGATATGTTTGGCAAATAATTTGGCTACTGTCGCATCTTTCGTTTGAAATTTTCGAACAGTTCTAGGGCAAGGTCAGACAGAGGTACTATCAAGATCCTAGGCAATATACCTCGCCAGATCTGCTGCCCTCAACCCCGCTGCCGCGACAATAATCGTATGAGGAGCTCCATTCTTTTTCGACGCTGACCACAATTTCGTAGTATTGCTAGCGAATCTCTCGAGGAAGCTTGGGAGGTTTTCCGTTGTTCGGGGTTGATTCCATGAGGTTGTATCTTGTATTGCGGTTGCTAGACCAATAAAGTTAGCTGGTGTTCTTGCATTCCCGAATATATCGCCTTACCTGGAAGATATTTGTCCTCCAACTCTATCGAGCTCAAATCGTTCTCGTACTTTCTCGTCCGTTGTGCAACATAATCAGCCAACAGTCGGTTATCCATATGCGCAAATGCCGTATTTATTCTAGCTTCCGTATCCATTCCGTCATCCTCGTCTGCCTTTCCCTTCTTTGCGTTTAGTTTCTTTGCAGCTTTCTTCGCGGTTTGCTCGACAGATCCCCGCTTTCTCTTCTTCGAGGTCTTTGCAGGATCTTCGAGTTCGGGGGGATCACCTAGCTGATCGAGCAGGGGCTCCTGTAGATCGTGTTTAGATGGCATATCAATTGATTGTTTGGTAAGAACAGGCCCGCTTGGTGCTTAGAAGATGAGTACTTGTTTTGCACGGTGCAGTAAATGTAGTTTTCTGCAAGGCCCGTTGACCGCTTCCCTTTCTGGCATCCGAGATTCCTTGTGGATCTTGACTACCTTGGTGACGCGACGACGCGACGATTAAGTTGATACAGGAAACCTTATCTATGCATGGGACTCACACACTTGAGTGAAAAGCACATCAATTCATCTCGGCGCACCATACTAAACATCTGATATCAGAAGATTCTCGTGCCCAATCTCGACATGATTTTGCGACGCAGTCCAGTTCTCGGACTGCAGCCCAACCCCACCACAAAGCCAACAAATGAAGCCTCGATTGAACCACCGCGCATAACTCCAAGAAACTCAGATGGAGATGAGGCAGTTAAAGCTACTGCAAAAGCGACACCATATGGTACTTTGCGTCAACTTGCAAATTTGCCTCCGAAGCTCTCTACCCCTTTGCGACGAGCCTCCAGCGCCGGTCCACCCTCTCACAGATCCCTTCGTCGAACACCGGTTAGCCATGCAAGAACTCCAAGCGCTGTACAAAGATTAGGAGAATCTGCAAGACGACCAAACCCGCTCACCCCTCATGGACGAGCTGCAATGCGAGAACTGGAGTCTCGAAGAGCTGGACTTACGCCTGGGAAGGATAGGAGACGGAGTGGGAGACAACAGAGAGAAACGCCTCGAGATCTACTTAGAGCACTAAGCAGAGTTTTAGCTCCGACTACCCACCCCGTTGTACCAACTCCGCAAGCTGCAGCACCTGTAGGAAGATTCATATTGTCAGGAAATGATGATCTTGATAACGATGCTGCCCTCGAGCGCCCGAGGCTTTCTTTGGCACTCGAAAACCATGAGTATGATGACGATAGCATGTTACTTCCTCCTCGCTCCGCAGGTTTGGAAGACGAAAACTTCACGATTCAGTCTGTTGAAATGCCACGAAGAGCTATCAGTGAACAACCACCTTGGCGGCTATCTAGGGGAAGCTTTAGCAGCATCAGAATGAGTGATCAGTTTGCAGATCTGAATCAGGGAGGCGTCTTCGATTCAAATTTGGTTTTGGGTGGCCCGTCCGATGACGGCGACCTTGATATAGGTAGTAGTCCTCGCGAGTAAGTTTTGAACTCAAAAGTAAGACAAAATATTAACAGGCTGTAGGGAAACGATGATTTTGAGAGACCTAGGTCTGGATAGACGCAGAATTTCACTAGCCTCTGGCCGTGACAGCGATATCCGGCCACTGGAGTTCACTGGAGACGATACTGAAACCACCTTCATTTTCACAGTTCCACAAAGAGACGTGCTAGAGGAGCATGTGCTGGAAGAACCTACAGCATCGCGCAATATACAATTGCTTGATGTCCCTCAATTATCGCTTAACCTAAACCAAGATGGGAATGATGACTGGGATGCTATTGACAGAATGGATGTCAACGACCAAGACGAAATTGAGGACGCTGAAGATCTTGTATCAGCTTCCAACGGTCCTAGATCAATAGACATGGAAAGGAATTTGCACGATACCGCTATCCAAGACCCAGTGACCTCAGCTTCAGAGTTTGAGAAGCCTCATAAGAAGAAAAAGATAAAGGTGTCGAAGCATGGTATCCAGTATGCTTCGCTACCGGCAGGTGTCGTCAAAAAAGTGGCAACAACCTACGCGAGAACGAGTGGGAACAGCAAAGCCAACATCAGCAAGGATACTCTAGATGCAATAATGCAAGCTTCGGACTGGTTCTTTGAACAAATCAGTGATGATTTGAGCGCCTATGCTACGCATGCTGGGCGGAAGACGGTTGATGAAAGTGACGTTATTACACTCATGAGAAGGTATGTAATTATCTCTCGATGATGAAAATAATTTCTAATATACATTTCCTAGGCAGCGCCAGACAAATGCCAATACAACGCCGTTCTCACTCGCTCAGAGGCATCTTAATCGGGAACTACTACAAGAGTTGCGAATGGTACCTCCGTCGAAACTTAAGAAAGGGAAGCAGCTCGCTACAGTCCAAAAGACGGATGAGAATTAGACGAATCGATTTATGACTTGATGGATTATGACCATTCTTTGTTTTGGCGTACACGGCGGGCTATATCAGCGGGAGGCTTCTTGATCACCATCCACAGCATGACTGACGTGGCTGCTGCAAGAGCATACCTGCAGTTGGGCACATGAGACTAGCGCTGGTTATGGGGCTACAGGTGTAGATACGTACCATGTGAAAATATATTGTGCATGATTGTTTCGGAGATTGACTTCTCCTGGTCTTCCAATTGGGATTCCTCTTGCCTCCCGATCCCAAGCTTTCAGTAAATCAGGCTCTACTACAGAGTCAGTAGATTCAACTATCGCGAAATATCAAAATATACCCATAGTCTCCTCAATCCAGACCGGTTGACTGCCCGTCAAACGAGACATCTGCTCCACATCAGGAAAATAAAATGCCTTCGTCTCCGGGCTATTATCCGGCGTAAACATGTTCTTCTTCCACGGCTCCCTCAGTAATCCCTCCACCACGACCTCTCCCTTTGGCAATCCATCCGGTCTACCCTTCTGGTCTTTCCACTTTTTCGGGATCCATCCTCTGTTTACCAGCACCGTAGTCCCCTTCCCCTCTCTCTCCAAAGGCGTAATGACTAGAAATCCATCATTTCCATCATGCATCCGTGGCCCTATAAGCATCTCTTGGTCATGTCTGAAATGTCCTCTCGCGTAGATGCGCCGGTAGTCGAAGTCGGTGATGGCGGTAGGATCGATATGGGGAGGTAAAGGTAGGGGATCGCGGACGAGGCGGTCTTCGAATTTTGCTATTAGTTTCGACTTCCAGTCCAGTCGTTGTACCTGCCATGTTCCCAGCGCGAAGGCTGTTACGGGTATCAACGCTAGGAATGTTAGCAGGGATTGATGAGAAGGAGAGGGGTTGTACCTAGAACTATGAGGCCGGGACCATGCCTTCTGCCTGCTCGTACAAGAGTTGGTGGATTGTCTACTATAGACATGAAATTAGAGTCATCTCCTGGTTGTTGAGCTCGTCGCCGGGTGGTTTGAGAAATATGTCTGCATGCTGGGCATCGGGGGATGGTAGGCCTCCAGAGATGCTTTGTGAGGGTTCGTGATATGTCAGGACCTCGGGTTTGCCTTCTCAAGACCAAGGGAGTGATCATACTATCGTTGGTAAAGAATCATGGAATGTTGTTGAACCTCTCCAAGTCTTCCACCAAAATCTCGTACAATTTTATGTTTGCTCGATGAACAAACAACCTCATTTCCCAAAACAAATTCGACCACCTCGTGATTGCCAATCTTTAACAACCCTTTATCATCAAGACAACAATTCCATGTCGAACAAGATGTTTTATGAAGGGGATTTACAAAGCGGTATTGCAAAATCCGTTCAAGAATCTAAACTTCTTGCTTGTTTTGTTACGGGTATTCCACCCCATTCCACATTACGACCCTGTGCTGACGATGTGTTCAGACAATGACGAAGAGAGCAAGCTGTGGGAGAATGACTATCTGCAAGAAGGAACTGTGAGCTTTAGTTAGAGCTTTACTGTAAATGAAGTTGCTAATTAACGGACTATCACAGTTAAAATCGTCATTACTAAGTCAGGCCATTGTCCTCCGTCTTGTTGCAGGTTCTCAGGAAGCCGGATACTTGGCCGCGATTTACCCACTACCCAGGATCCCTACAATTGTTGTTATCAAGTCAGTTTTCAACCCCTTCTTATTCCGTTTTCTACTACTGTTCTACCATCCGACCCCGATTCGCGTTGCTGTGAAAATTGGTCTTGCTTGTGCTACCACCACTTTGGTCAAGTGTTCAACCTTTGATGCCTGTTGTCATACACTTTAATATTCGGGACTTGGCAAGTGAGTCTATGGGCTCAGGACATACCAGTCTTTATCACTTATTTGATTCATTGACTCGGCGTCGGGTCATTGCCCATTCCTCGATTGCCCCTCATTGGCCCTGGATTTTGAACATTGAGCTTTACTGAATGTCTATCTAGAGACGGTGACCTAAAAGAATACATTGTGTCCGGAGTTACCAAGGATGAATTTTTCAGGCGCTTGAGAGTAGTACTAGAGATACAGTCACCATCGGCTATGTCTGGGAGCAATGCTCCAGCCGCGGTAGCTACTCAAGAGAGGCAAACAATTCGACTTTCTCACACCCCTGGCACCTCGCCGACTCCTATAGCGAGCGAAGAGCCGGAGTTGTCTACTATACAAGCAATGCTTGCTGAAAGAGCTTCACGCCTGGAGCTCGACAAGAAAGAGAAAGACGCAGCTGAGAAGGCTCGACGTAAAGCTGAAATTAAAGCTCGTAAAGCCGTACAGGGAAAAGCCCCGGCTAGTATACAAGAGGCAGCAGATGATAACTATGCTTTGATTCAAAAAAAGCGCCAGCAGGATGCTAGAGCAGAACGCGAAAGGATTCTCAAACGCGTGGAGGATGACAAGGCGGAGAGAAGAGAACGGGAAGCTCAGCGCAAAGCTGCAGCCAAGGCAGTGGCGCATGCTGAGAGTGAAGTGAAAGGTTCAGCAGCTTCAAGCGCGATGATTCCCTCTACGTCTATCAACAAGTCCACCCACTGTGCGCTTCAGGTACGGTTGTTGGATGGGTCAACGATTCGCTCACGATTTCCATCTAATGGCTCACTCGGAACGCTAGTTCGGCCTTGGATCGATGAGCACCAAGCAGGAGACATTCCTTACACCTTCAAACACGTTTTGACGCCATTTCCAAACAAGAACATATCAATATCCGATGAGGAACAGAGTTTCCATTCTCAAGGACTCACTCCAAGCGCAACCCTGATTCTCATTGCCGTTCAGGGCTATACTTCTGCATACAAAGGCTCGGGCGGACTCGTATCCCGAGTTGCTTCTAGTAGTTATGGTCTTGTCAATTCGGGAGTAGAGTTAGTCACAGGAGTATTGGGGAGCTTCTTGAGCGGCGGTACTGCTGCTCCAGCCCAAGAGAGACATTCTGCTCCTGAGCCGCATACTACAGTCCCTACCATCAATCTCCGCACGTTGAGAGAACGAGATCGCAATGATCAACAATTTTACAATGGCAATGCTGCATGTCTCCCAAATTCTGTGTATCTTCTTGTATCACGCTTACGAGTACGCAGCTCAATTTTGAACCGAGTAAGGATGATGATAAAAAAGAGGATTGACTTGCTTGATCCTGCGAAGGCAATATGGACGGGGAGTCAAGGCAACATTCTTGACACCAGATAATTGTGACACTGGCCTCATTATGTAGTTAATCGAAAAGTACATGCCTTGGTAGCAGGACATGAATGCCAGGAGCTTACCTAGGAATTAGATTTAAGGGCTTATCTTACTATAAGACCAGAGGGATTTTGGACCAGGTTTGATTATATTGTATATGAGTATAACGACGTACATTAATTCTCGTAGTTTCCACCTACCCTCGACCTCCAGCAACCACGCATCTCCTTTGAACACCTCTTTTCTACACTGCTCCCTCTTCACGTTCTCTCCCTCGACTTCTCGACAAGTCCCATGGCCTTGGCTACGATTCCCTCCTCCACGAAGACCGGTATATTCTCCTCGTCGCCCTCCATATCTGAACCAACACTTTACGACTCGGTTTTACACTCATCTCTCCCTCGCCCACCTTCTTCACTTTCTTTCTCTCGACGGCCGTGGACCTTGAACTCTCGACAGTTCCAGTGCTTTCACCCCACCCTCGACATTGGCTACGATCCCTTCCTCTACGAAATACCCTCGAAGTTTATCATCCTCGCAGCAATCCCTATCTCTACTACCTCTTAACAGCTTGACTTTTCACACGATCGTCGACTCATGAACTCGATTGACAATTGTATCGTTACACTATATCGACGCCAAAGCATTAAACTCGATCAACCCCGCATCCTTCTTCGACACCTCCTTCCCCCCTCTTCTCTCCCTCACTCCTCCCTGTCTCGTTCTTGACGACGGACATCCTCGCTACCATTGAGACTTCTCGGCTCTGCACAGGATCATGGGCCCTATCATCCAAGTGCCAGCGGCATACACTTTCAACATCCTCGAAAATGTCCTTAAAAAACGTATCGACGCCAAACGAATAATAAAGGACAGGGAGAAGCAGATGATGAGCGGGGAAGATTATGATCGGATGGAGGTCGATTTGGATAATGAACCGTTCCTACAGCCGGTGGACGCCGAGGATACCAAGGCCAGTATCTACTACGTTAGACAGAAATGGATGAAGTACGCTCCCAAGACTTAGATCTTAGTGATTTGATCAATTACACTAACCAGAGATAGGTACTGCAAGCATCGTCATTTAGAGAATTGGCGTACCGCTATTCTCAGCAGAATTGCGGCAAAGGGAAGATGATGTTGTTTCTCCACTGGATCTGTAGGAACTACTTGGCGAAGAGGCGGAAGAAGGGGAAGTTAAGGTCCCTCCACACATACTGGCGGGACTTCAAAATGCTCTACCGCCGAGTGAATGGCGATTACGTGGACGCGAATGATAGACACGAGGTTGTTAAGGTATGATAGTTCTCCTTCGATGATATTGTATTGCACGCTGATTCATGATTGAAGTACATCGACGGTACACTCAAGGTCGAATTTGATCTGGATACCACGTCTAAACCTAAGCCCGTGGCAGGACCGGACGACCTGCTTCTCATGCTCGTCCAACACTGGGCCCGTGATGAATCCGTCTTCCCTACCGAGGACGACCGTCACGACATCCCCACTGTCATGCTCTTCCAAGCCTATACAGGTGGTCGACCAGCGGAATTTGTTCACGCATCAAAGGGCAAAGCCAGCGAAGACCCCCTCGGCGAGAGAGAAGAGATCAACAAGAGCGCACACCCTCAGAAGGGGGCGCATTGTGATGACAACGATAGCAACACCGACAACGAGCCTGAGTACGACAGTGATAGCGACGCTGGCAACGACCCTCTATCCGACGACGAGGTCCTCTTCGACTCTGAGGACGATGGGAGCGATAACGGCGTCGACGACGAAGACATGGACGGGCACGGATGCTCAGATAGCGGCTACAGCAGTGACGGGATAGATGTCACTATGACAGAGGATACGGACAAGTGCTACACGACCGAGCTTGACGAGTGTGGACAGCCTCTACGCCAGATCTCGGATCCCGCCCAGCTTGGCGAGTTCGAGGAGGCGAAGCGAAAATACAAAGCGCTCTGTTACGAGGACATCTGTCTTTGGATCGTGCAGAACCCGAAGCAAGGAGAGAGGGACCGTCTGGCCATGGAGGTCCACTTGTGGAACCACAAAGGAGTGGATAACAAGCTCAAACCGTACGTTGCGCTCGCAAAATATCTCAATGCTGGCTAACTTAACCCTCACAGCACGACCTTCCTCTTCAGGGAGAATCCCCTCCCTATCCTCTGTCCGATCTCCCACATCTTGACCCGCGCGATCCGTGATGACGCGATCCTCGTCAATGGCTACACGTCCGCCGAGCCCTTCTTTGCCACGGATCTAGGGAGTCAAAACGTGAAGGCGATAAAGGTCCATTGGAAGCCGGAATGGCTCAAGCGGCCGATCTTTCGAAAGTCGGTTTGGACCATGAACGGTTGGGTGAAGTCGAAGACCGAACCTATGACGTACTCGAAGTATGCCTTCTATTTGAACCGTCTTGGGCGAGACGCTGGTTTTGAAGACAAGCTGACGAGCTACTGTTTCCGCCAAGGCTGTGCCAATGCTATCGATGGTATGTATCCTGCATTGCACTATCAACCTCTTTAGACTAACAGACGTTCTAGGTAAGGCTTCAGACGCGGTACGCGATCAAGTCATGAGACATAATCCCTTCACGGGAGTTTTCAATGAGGCATACAACAATCAAGCGGTCAGATTTAACGTGCAAGACGCCTATCTTGATAGCGATATCACTGACGATGGGCTCACCCGGGCCTTCACACACATGAGTATTCGATGCAACCCTGGCGCTCCAAAAGAAGTCCCCCGAGAGGTGATGGATCGACTCCTCGCCGCGGATCCAGAGATTGCCGTCCTTGAGCGGCAATTCAAAGAGTCACATACTCGGATCAAGTGGGAGTACAGGTTCATCAATCGAGCGCCCAAGGAGATCAGGGAGGCGCACAAGAAACTCGGCCAGCAGCTTAAAAATGCGCAGAAGAGCTTGGAAGACGAGCTCGAGGTCGAACACAGGAAGGAATACTTCTTCTACATCCATAATGAAATGATGAAGAGGCAATTGAACAGGTCACTGAACGAGTCCGTGGTGAAGGAGGAAGCCGAACCTGTCATCGAACATCAGCTGGAAGAACGGAGACGACTACAACTGATTCTTTGCGATCTCTCCAAAGACCTCAGTCCTCAAGCCATCGTTGCTCGAAAGGTCTGTGCCATCAACCTCCAGATTGCGCTCGCCTCGCGACAAGAACTCATGATTCGCCGGATCCTCTCAAGGAAGAATCTCCCGCTCCCGCTTCTGCTCTCACTCCCGCTCTCGATCCCTTCCCACCGGCTAGTAAGTTTCCCCTCGTCTGCGAAAAGACTCAGTGCATATTTTGTATCGGCAACGAGGCGCTCTCATATGGGCAACGAACGCGTAAATTTCGCCGGGTTTCGCATATGTGGGACCACGTCGAGAATATTCATTTACGTGGGGTATCCACAGAGCAGCGGATTATCTGTCACCACCCTGTCTGCAAAGCTAAGGGGTTATCACTCAATGGCGTGATGCACTTCAAGAATCACGTGGCGACAGTCCACAAGATTAACCTCCGACCCAGAGTTTTCACTCCAGCAGATAAGTCCAAATGTCATAGCACTCTGGGCATGCTGTACGGCCTTGTACTTTTGGCCACCAGCCATCGTGGCCGCAGAGTATTTTAGAAGCCTGGTATGTACTTCCCTCGGCTGTAAAGGGGTACTGTCCATCATCGAAGATTCTCTGCCACTTCCTGGCCTGTTCCTCTTGTCGTTTCTGCGTCGCTGCTTGCTCTTCCGCCTGTTGTTTTCTTCGCGCCTCTGCCACTTCCCGGTGCCGTTTCTCCTGCTGCTCCTGCTGCTCTTTCCAAATTCTTGCAGCTCTCTCTCTCTCTACCCTCTCCCTCTCTTGCTTCTCCCGAGTTTCTCTAGTCCGTATCAGGTCTTCAATCACTCGTATCTTCCCATTATCGACCAGATCCGCAGCATCCACCTGCTCCTTCGCCTTTCTGAACAAACTTTCCTCCTTCTTCAAGTCCACCTTCTTTAATCCCAGTCGTCTCTCCTTCATATCTTTCTCAATTCTTCTCTCCTGCCTCTTCCTATCCTTGCGTGCTTTCTCTTCCTCACTGTCTCTGAAACTACCAGGCAATAACTCCCTCGATGTTCTGCTTTGGGTTGTGTAGATCACGTGATATGAAGACAGTGGTTTTGGGCTGAGGGAGAAGGGGCTAAGCGCCAGAACACGAATAAGTGATAGAACACTGCAGATACCTTCCAGATACACGAATGAATCAATTGAATCGAATTGAAATGAAAATTTGAAATAACTTTATTGTTCTCTCCAGATAAGAACCGAGAAAACTTCTCATGTACAGTACTCGAGTTTTGTACCACCACACCACTGCGATTTGTTACTACCACAATCCGGATAAATGCTTTATTCTTCTCTATATGTACGAAATGAGAAAACTTGTTATGTGTTGTACTGTACCACCACACCACATCACTGACAGCACACCACCCTTTGGCAAGCCACAAGACGACGTTGGCAGCAAAGGAACAGAGTAAGTCATTCGCTAGATTCATATCTACAAAGTTTCAACCCGTCGCTCTCGTTCCCTAGAAGTTGTGTGTGAACATACACTAGGTAGAGAGAATCACGCAGAGATGAAGTGATCAATCTCGGGACAATTATCAGAGTGCAGACAATCATACTGCGTCCAAAGCGTAAACCTGCTGTAGAGCGATCATGCGTCCAGTTGTAGCTGCTGACGACGTGCTTCCATCTGCTCACGCAAGACCTTGTAGATGAAATAAAACTGATCTTCCTTTTGTATCATGGCCATACGTTGTTTCCTGAGGTCGCTGACAACCTGAAAAACGGGATCTGTTCCAACTGAAATTTTGTCTAGCTCGCCCGCTTTTAACAGCGACAGGAGGTAGTCTAGCGCTATGAAAGTTCCAGTTCTCCCACATCCTGCTGAACAGTGGACAATAACGGGACTGTCTGGTGCCGGTCTCCTCGAAAAAACCAGTCTAATGAGTTCCAAAAGCGCTGTTGCAGACTCCTCACCGGGAACAGAATGATTTGGCCATGCTTCGAAAAGAAAATGAACGACTTTCGTCTCGCGGAAAGTCATACCATCGTCAGAAGTGCGCAGAAGTAGTTGCCTGATCTGACTCTGCGTCAAAGAGTCATCCAAAAAATTATCAATGACTACCGAGCCTTTGATATCATCTTGGGATTCGTCGTTGACTGGTATTTCCCACGGCGAGTCGGACACAGACTCTGGGTAGTACGGAAAACACTTCTCACTTCCGTTTTCATGTGTCGGTCCTAACATCACAACGAGGACCGGACTTCGAGCTTCTGCGACCATCATTCGGTAAAAGTGGTTGACAGTCGTTTCTTTTGGTCCTTGTGCCGCAATATACTTCTTGGTCCCAAGTTGAATCGGTGAAGCATTAATGTAATCATTCGCGCTGTTGGAAAGCTTCAATTTGACCCTGTGTGATGCAAAAGGCTCGGCCATGGGATATCGGTTTCTTGCCGCAGTAATCGCTTTTGGGAGAAGAGACCATGGAGATGAATTCTTCGAAGAACTAGTGTCAAGTCTGATGGCGGGCAGAATGCGAATCTCTTGTAAGAGTTCCAGTTCTTTCCATTTCGCTTGGAGATCTGTCGGCGTTTAGTGGCTTGACAAGTTGGCTTGGATTTTCTATGTCAAATTACCTGCATTACTTTGCAGCAAATAATCCGACATTGTGAATAGGGATCTGAGAGTTGGCACAAATGCTTGTGGCTTTACGAGTCGTAGTAAGACTGGAGACCGGTAATCATGTGTTGTTGATTGTGTTGGTAACAACGCACCTAGGATCCGTTCTGAACTCTAGAGTGGTGATAAGTGGCGAGATAAGTAGAGAAGTAGGTGCAAAACAAAGAAGGATGACAAAGTAAAGCGAGGTGTATGCAAAACTGTTGAAGCTGTTGTCTCTAGAGAGTGGAAGAGAAGCTGGTCAGTTCAGCCTTAAGTAGGTGGACCGGGTCATATGACCCTGCATCACCGACTTCCACTCACTACTACAACGTATCCGATATGTATAACTTACAGATTGTATAAATGCATGAAGCACTAAGTTTTGACATATCTACATTACGAAGAACGTGGCCAAAAGCATCCGGAATACAGACTTGTGCGCTGTAAATACGCATTGTAACAATGGACGAGCCTTGAAGCGAAATTTTACTCGTAAATAATAGAGGATGTCCACCATGATGTGCCTCAGGCTAATTAGCCCTTGGAATAGGCTCCAATTCACTGTAACATTTTTTATTAATAAGAGGGAAAAGGCAGGAGAGCACGAGAAATAAGTGGATCGAACAAGAAATAAGATTTCTAGCCGAATTTGTCGATGACTTTCAGTGGGAAGCATCTGACCTGACGAGACAGTATCACATTGAATACACCAAAATCTCGTCTGCTTTGGGCATAACTGTCATCTACAAGATCTTCGATCTTAAACATTTCCAGGGAACCCATGGAATGACAAGGCTTGACAGTCAGATACAACCCAAGTCAACCGATCACGAGCTCGGAATCGTTTTTTTACATGCTCTCGAGAATCTCCATCACTTCCTGCAGCTTGGGCCTCTGTTTTGAGAAGTTTAAGATGGAATCATCGCCGTCCTGCTCGGGCTCCCCATTCAAACGTCGTGCCCTGGCCTCAATGAAACGTTCTGCGCGCTCAATCTCCTGCTTCCACCAGCCTTTGCAAGCCCTTTGGATATCCACTAGATCACTCTTGACTGGATCCATGCCGGGCTCATTGAACTCTACTTTGTGCAATCGACTACCAATCCGAAGAACTGGTGGCCATCGCCCGTTCCATTCTAGCGCTCCGACGTACATTGCTGAATGCATTTTCGCATAACACTCGGTGTGTCTGTAAAAGTCGGGAATACTTTATTGTATGGAGGTTCTCTGAACGTTTCAAGTGTAATGCAGCTGCTAATTGAAGGAACTCGCTCAAATATGCACCACAATAGCTTCCCTAACATATACACCTGCGCAGACTCCCTCTCGTCATCGTTCAAGTGCAGCCACGCAGCCGAGTAGCCGTCCTTGGGGTTATCGTAACGTGCCCTAATGTGAATCTTTTTCCAATTTGGAATGAGACGCTGCATGAGGCTGGTGTATCTAGCCCTAGTCGATGGAATATCGCTGTGTGTAGCAAGTTGCTCAATGTAGCCGATGTAATGCACTTCTGGAGGCGACCAGGAGAACCAACCACTGCGCTGCTCAAAATCCAGCAGGACTGGTCTTCCATATTTCCCGTCTGGGGACATGACAATGTTGATGAGCTTCATATTTGCATAGAAGCCAACCGCCCGACGAACGTGTACTGAAGCTGATACGAGCTGTCTCGCCCAAGTCAAGCTCCTTTCCAATCGCAGTAAATCACTTCCTGGTTCACTTTGTAAGGCGGCTTGTAGCGTTCCCCCGGTGTGATATTCGAGGAGAATACCACAGACACCTATCTTGCTCCCGAAGCGACCTTTCTTCGTCACAATATATCGAGGTTTAGCCAGAACGTTCGGATGAGACGGCATTAACAATAGAATCTTCAGCTCGTGATAGAAGTGTTGCAGGTCTTGCAAGACTGACTTGTATGCCATAGTCTCGGCGGGTTCAATTGAGGTTTGCAGTTGCACAAGTGAAATGTTCTCGTGCAATTGACATTCGAGCCGGAGCTGGTCCCAATCCACGACGGGCGGCCAACAGCACTCTGGAAAATCCCACAATCTCTTCAGATCATCAAGTGACATCCAGGCTCTTTCAACCGCAAAATTCGGCACCATTTCAACACTTATATGACTGAGATCACCTTGGACATTTTCGAGCACGATGTAGGACCCGTAAGGCAGACTTCTGTAGGCGTCCTGGAATCCAACATATTGCTCAGACCATCGATTAAAGGCATATGTGACGATCGACGCAGCAGGCGACTCAGCAACCTCGGAGCTTGAGGCACTGAATACCGACTCCAATTCGGCACTGATCCACAGAGGATGAGATCTTAAAGCAAATTCTGGCACATAGGCGTCGATCCTAAGAGGAGGCTGGCCACGAGCAAATTCAGGGACTACAAAATAACGAACCCCTTCAGCGCCCCCATCATTCTGCCAACGTGTTGGGCTAGATGTATAATCGGCTATTGCAGTCCTCCAGCCAGCTGATGAGGCTGATCGATCGGCTTCAATATCCTGAATGTCCTCATCTGTGGGTGTCAAGTCTGCCACTTCCGTAGCGGTAGGGTACATCAACGCCAATTGCAGCGTGAGAGCAGAATCCATGGTTGCTGGACTAAATATCTGAGCTGCTAGTTGTATGTGCACAGACTTGCGGGCAGGGTATAAAAATGGCCGTTTTGAGAGAGGTTGCTCGTCAAGCCTTGCAAGCAGAAACCTCTTGTCATGACCAGCTGCATTTGTATTGACTAGGTAGCTATTACATGTGTCAAGAGCTCTCACCGTATCATCTGAACGCACTTGATTCTTTGCCCGCATCGTTCGCCGATAAGGCTGGCAATGCATGACGGAGTTTGGTTGCCCGGAGATGTATGGGGCGTCGTTACATCTTCTTCACTGGTTTGTCAGGCTCGTTTTCTCTGGGAGCGCACTGGCTGAAGATATCCTCCCCCCGCCCCTAGATTATGTCGGTGGCTCTTGGCAACAGAGCACAAGACCCCTCGTGGCACTTTCATCCACAATAGTGCAAGCTGTGTTGCTATTCGTTTGTATTAGGTCGAGTTGCGAAATCCTCAAACAGCGTGCGGCTCTATCTCGTAAGTTCCAAAACGGAGAAATGGTCTAAGATCATCACCCTGGGGTATTTTTACGGTAGCCATGCGTTGCCAGCTTCTCATAAACATTTGACGTGATTAATTCAGATCCTGAGTAGGGTATCTGAAGTATTAGTCACGCTCAATTGTAACAGTTACGCATACGTAGAGCAGGTGTTGGGGTTGAAAAGCATGCCTCTCTAGTGGTGGTGTGAATGATGTCTGATTCTATGAAAGTGAAGGAGTGAAGCTCCAGGGTAATCAAGAGCTACAGTATTATTACTGTAAGCACTCAGTCACCCTTGACCGAAGTTTTAGCTCGATTTATTGACATGAAGTACGCCGCATACACGCGAATGGTGTGAAAATCTTCATTCATGGAATCAAAGAAAATAGCTACGTTGTAAATCAACAATTTGTGGATCACCACCAGTAGAGCATTGCCTAATCCGACGGCAAGACAGAACCACAACATGCTCGTTTAACGAGAGTGTGCAAGGAAAACAGCCAATATAACTGAAAACCGCTCAGGCAAGTTAGGTCAGCACCACCTGTTCATGGTCCAAACAATTCTTGAACCTTGAAGCTAGTCCTTGGAGCTGGCAGCACATTCCACTGCAAGTCATCTTCTGGAACGTTGAATACCGTGGAATTACCCCGACGCAAGGCCTCAGGGAGCTTCCATGCGAGTGCTGAATTTTTCAACCACATGCGAACCATATATCTCGATGGGAGGCCTTCTGTTTCATTCCAAGCCTCGCGAGAGTGGATGATGTTGAGATTGTTGACGAAAGTCAAGTCTCCGGGCTGCAGTGAGAGTGTCAATTGATCGTGCCGTGCGATCAGCTCTATGGCGTCGAGTGCCTCCATCTGCTCCGGTGTCACTGTCGATTGAACTTGGAAGCGAGTATCTGGCCCAAGTCCCACGAGGGGTTCGCGTACGAAGTGGAGCATGATTTGCTTGTCGTGATAGAACATCAATGAGCGCTGTCCGGCTATGGCATGAGGTGAACGACTGGAGATTGACAATGTCAGCAACAATTCTAGCGATAACTTGATCTTTACAATACTTACGGATCAAATTGCCAATCTGGTTTTGCCAGAGTTTCGAGGAAGTCTGGTCGAGTGAAGGCGAGCTTATTGTAAACATTCGCAGTGGAGGCAAGGAGATGCCTGCCTCCTTCAGCAGGACAAGCCCGTGTCTGCATAGCAAGTATGTCACAAAAGCTATCTGTATGGAATGTCTGCAACATCAATTAGTTGTAGTCAATAGGATCTGCGACGGGACGGGACATGCCAGAGCCAATCTAGAGTCTTTGAGTGGACGTTCATGCTGTGAACATTGCATCTTTTTGGCTTCACGAACGTGTGCTTTTAGAGGTTAATGTGTAAACGTGGAGAGCTTAAGATTTTGTCGTCCAGCACTCACTGAAGACTTCCTTGTCGGCATTCTGTGCTCCTCGAATGTCGCCAATATAGCTTGAGATTCCAAGGAATAGGAGCGTGTTGTCCTCTGCTGAATAGCGCTCGACGTTCAGACCACGCAAGACGAAGAATCCACGGCCGTGATGCAATTCCCTTGCAAGATCTCGGAGAAGCGACTCGAGCTTCGGAAGTGGGAAGTTCGCCTTGCTGACCTCGCTTCCATCGCATCCAGACGCTGAAGGGCTATTCAGTACTCATCCCTTTAGAATTTGCACTACATACCATGGAATGCTTCCAAAGCGGCTTCAACTTCTTCGATATGCTGTTGCGCGAGGTTCACGACATATGTATTTTCCTTCTCGAGTTCTGGCCCAGTCCAAGCCTGCGGAGAGGCAATAACACTCGGCCATCCTTTCAGGACATCATGTTGACTGGAGTAAACCGAGTCACTATGAGCAAAAGCGTAGCTAGAGATGTTGGTGGAGTCAAGAGCAGCTGTTGGTGCCATGGTGACGCAGGGGGCAATTGTTCCAGGGAGTATTATGTCAGGCTGTGAGCTATTGATAGAGCGAGATCGTGTGGGGACTGTAAATTGGATTCCTAAGTGGAAATTCACGGGTTTATGTGCACTCCACTTCTCTCATATTTTCAGCCTCTTCTCTCGCTATCTCGCGCTAGATTCTCTCCATATCCATGACAGCTACTCCTCGTGTCGGAGCATCAATCTCCTGAACTTTGTGTGACTTTGATTTTGAGAAAACTGACGTGGCGGGCGATAAGAGGTTGGACCAGAGAGCGGCCTTGCTGTAGCACAAGTATGGCATGCTCTGCTCTGTAATCTGAGGTCATAATAGGATGCCTCACGTTGCTACAATCGTAGGTGCAATCTGAACCTATCGATGGCAGAGCCTGATGGTGGCGTTTTAGGACCTATTACTTTTTACTGCACCCTGCACCTCCGGGAGGGCATTTACTACCGTACTTGGCAGCAGCAGGCTGTCGTCCAATTTAGCCGTGCATCAAAAGGATGGAGGGATGTAAATTCTACTCCCCGAGTCCTCCTTCCCTGGTTTATTTACCCCCAATTAAGCGAAAGTCAACATGACCGGAGAACAACTTTATATGTGTCAGGAATAGTGCTGACAAAGCAGGTGCTTGGCACCACCAGGGACCCTGAGATGAAGGGCTTTGCATCGACCCCTTTACTGTAACAACAACAAAAAAGGCAACTGTAATAATATGCTACCACTGTAATCATCAATTACAGCTGTACAATCATCTCTATCTTCCACCGAGCCTCATTACCTGCCCCCAGATCGTAGCCATTCCGTCCATTCAGAACCTCATAACTCAACAATCAATATGTGCTTCACCGAGCACGTGACGTGTGTGACCCCCAGCCTCATTCAGGGAGAATCAAAAGATACAAGGCATGTTATTGTTGCCCGGGTTCAAACCGACACATGCGAACTTAGAACTACTCTCACAGTCCTGTCAAACAAATATCGCAATGGGAGACGATAGAACGAAGCGCGATCCGGCCCCTACGGGCCCTACCTACAGCCAGGCGCAACTCGAAAACATTCAAACAGTTGCTGAGATCTTCGGGCTCAAGCGAGAGCATCTTTTTACCGCGGTTCAAGTCTTCAAGTCGGTCTTAAGGTCGGCAGATGTCGAACTGCCTCCATTGGAGCATAGCCCCGAGCGAAGCGAAGAAGAGAGAACCACGATAGCAAATGCTCCCGAGCCGCAACTTCAGCAACCCAGTAATGTCGCTGTCATCAAAACTTTGGATCCGAACGATCTTGTTTTGTCTTTTGGAGAAGATAATTTCACAATCCCCGACGCTACAAATGCGAATGGCAACCCTGATTTGGGTCTTGACATCGCGCCTGAATCGGCATCCGCAGGTGCTAACCTTGATCTCAACGAACCGAATACACAAATAGGATTTCCAGCTTACGGTCTGAGTTACGAGCCTGGATTTTTGCCTACTGAGAATCTCCTATCTTCCTCAGTGATTGCGAATGAGAATGGCTTAGGTGGAGGCGGCTTGGACATGGGCTTAAACAGCATGACTGGAGCACTCAGCTCTTCCAATTTCGCGACCTTACCAGATTTCTTTGACTATCTGACGATACAACCCAACACGTCTGGAATATTCGACAATATTCCGTCCGCATTTACTTCGAATGGCTTCAGTGACGTGGGCGTACGTGCGGACTATTTGGACCTGGAACTGGGCGCGATATTCGACTTCTCAAATATTCCCGGTGTTCCAATGTTACCAGCCGGTAGCAACGACATTGCGAATGCCCCACCAAAACCTGGATCTAGCACATATCAAAGTCTAGCAGTGCTGACACGATCACCCACACAACCCCAACAGCACCATCCCCCTGATGCCCTTGAAGTCATTGAAGTCATCGAAGTTTCAAACAAGACAGCAGAAGCACCTCGTCAGTCTGGCAGTCAAACCAACTCTCATGCGCCTCCCAAGAAACGCAAGCGAAGTCGCAACGGCGAAATAGGCACTGGCCAACGAGCACGTCGCAAGGCTTTTGAAGATGAGAGTGTACGTCAGGCCACCGCTTGTACAAGGAAACAGGGCGCGTGTATTCGCTGTCGATTGCAGAGGATTAGAGTAAGTCATTGTTCGTTCTGATCATGTGAGTGCAATTTGTTAACATGTGTTTTTCCCCTCAGTGTTTACCGAATGAAGACGACCCAACCGGCCCTTGCTTGACCTGCCTTCAGATATCGGGTCCCACGATGTACTACATTCCCTGCCTCCGATACAAACTCTCCGACGTCCGTCTGCTCGACCATGACATCTGTCCTCGACCCACGTGGACGACAAGATGGAAGAAGATGGTGCTAGTTGACCTGAAAGACGCAGACTGGTTGTCTATAGAGACCAAGACAATTTCACTAACGCAAGATGTTGGCGGTCTTTCGATCAACCTCACCGTACGGCAGTTCATTCCGCAGACAGGCGTCGACACACTCGCACGGTATTGGGTCGCTAACGGACAGCGGCATTCATACAAGTGTGCTGCTTTCGCCATTGAAAACATGACCGCGACTAGCGAGGACTACAAGAAGTTTGTCGATGCAAACTTGGCGAGTGCCATCTCTCACTATACTGAGGATGTGGACCCGTTGATCCGACATAGTTATGAGATGGCATATAAATATTCGCAGATCTCTCAGGTAAGATATCTGGTCACTTATTTTTCTGCTCTCTCTCTCTCTCTTTCTCTCTCTCTCTCTCTCTCAAGCCGCTGTTGACATTATTTGAAAACAAACAGGAAGAGGATGAACGCAAACTCCTCCTCAACGTAATGCGCCTCTGGATGGGCTCGCGCATGGAAACCCGTTCCGACCGCATCAGCAGCATCGAGACCCTCGGCATGCTCCCCTGCGAGGTCGAGGGAGTCAACAAAGGCAAGATCCTCGTCCCGCCCGTCCTCACAGCCCAACAAGAAATCATCATGACCACGATGATCCTGCAGCCCGCGGCCCGCGATGTGTTGAAGGGCGTGCAGAAGCTCATCGATGTCAAGAGGCCCAAGGCTTGGTTTTGCATTTACTTGGTTATGTTTATTCTGCTGCATAGCTGTTCGCTGCTTACGCTTGCGGATAATAAGAAGGCGAGGAAACAGGGTGATCTGGTCAGTTAGTTACTATCACCGAAGTCAAGGCAACAACAGCCTCCCAACATCTTGACTAACTCCACTTTCCACAGAATCGATTCTACAGAACTGCGCTCGTGGAGGAGCTTCACAACGGTGCCAAAGTCCTGCTTGCGCATTTTCACTTCTGCAATAGAGGTGCCCACCCGTTCACACTCGATTGGAGCCAGAAGCGGAACGTGTTGCTAGCGGGACTTAATGCAGAGCAGGTGGAATTCATACGAGATACGCTGCGGCAGGTTAAGGAGAAAGGTACCTATGTTCCAATAAATCATTCCCCCCCCCTTCCCCCCCCCGCTACATACAAGCAGCTGATTTGAATGCGCAGCGGCATTTTTCAAAGGTCTTCGTGATGAAGAGGGTTTTGAGCATGATTGGTTCTTTCTTTCTCAGCTTTATGATCAGGCTTGGACGCCGAAACATACGATTTGAAAGTGCGATTTGGAAATTGTATTTGTTGTATCAATTATATGTATTGCGGAGTCATTGTATGGTGAAACTAGGAGTTGGAAATTGTATTTGCTATAATTCAATTAAATGTATTGTGGAGTCAATGTATTAGAGGGGCATATTGCATCAGGGTAGACAAGAATCAGGGTTGCGAGTTTTGGAAACTCCAGTCAGTATTGAGTAGTGATATCGATTGACTGTCATCCAGCTAGGTGTTCAAGTAATAAAGCAGAAGTCCTCCATCTCAACCCTCGCGAAACTTGGCCGGTTCCCATCCAAGTGCAGGAAATTCCAAAGTCTCTGCTTCCCCCTCGGCTCTCGCGACAACAGTATCCAAGACTTTGAAGCCGCACTTTTCATACAGAGCTTGACCCATTGGACTCGCGAAGACGCCGATAGCAAGATTCCCCTCTGAAGCAATCTGCTGGCCCCGCTCGAGTAACTTGCGGCCCAGGCCTCGGCGGTGATAGTCTGGGTGTGTTGCCAGTTGCGCCAGGTCGATCCTTCGATTGCCATATCGCGGATCGAACAAGCGATGTTCTGCTTCAATGCTACTCTCGCGGTAGGCCTTCATATGCGCATAATTTGCATCCGCGCGATCCGAGTAGCTTGGCGGCTTCACTGGGTGACAGTCACCTACCTCCTCAGCACCCATCATGACGATTCCTGACGCCAACAGAACAGCGACAGGTACAGACAGACTATAGAGAGATCTCACATACTCTTATGTTTGTCGCCCTCGTCCGAGAGATGGCTTGGCATCTTCCATATACTGAAGGCCTGAACCGCCGTCACCGAGCTGTCTTCATTGCTCGGAAGCTCTGCAACGAGAATCATGCAGTCTGGTGTTTGGCTGGCAGCGAGCCACTCAGCCCAGCGCTGCTTGCAACAGTCGTAATGGACCTGAGGATGTTGCTCGCGGTAGGGGTAGCGGTAGTTCCATTGTGGGTCGAGAGGAAAGGCGGAGATGCCGATCTTGGTGATTTGGTCGAGATCTTCAAGAACCGCTTCGCGCACGGTGATGGCCGTGGTTTTGCCTGGAGCAGCGGCCATTTGAAAGGCCTGAGCAGCGAGGCGGAAGATGTCAAAGGACAAAGTCAAGTTGCGCATGGGTTCAGGTTCATGAAAGAAGAGCAAAGAGGATTAAAAAGTGGTAATGAGATGGACATTTTTGGCTCAATATAATTAATTATATATCGAATGATGCGAGTGTGGCAGCAATCTGGCAAGCCGGTGAGGCTGGACTCCGGGGGGGTGTTGACCGGATGCGGGTGGCAAGAATCAGCGACAATGCTTCAGTACAGTAACTCTACCGGGACCCCTATCCTCCTCTCCCCGCCTTCCGCCTTCCATCAACAAAAATCCCTCCCCAAAAAGTCACGTGCCTGCCCCATGACCCGATCTGAGTGTCCGTAGCGATATGAACATCCTTCACACCTCCCTCGAACTGAGCGCCAACTCCCCGAAGCCATTCCTCTTCCTTCTGTCGGCTTTCGACGGCATCTTGAGCCCGATCCGTCGCGTGAGTGCCTCTGCCTCTCTGCTCGCTGCAATAATCTGCCCTCGCTGAACTGACGTCCGGGGTATGAGCTTCTGCGCTCTGCTGGTGGGAGTTCGTGGTTTTCTTTGGAGCTGCCATTATTGCTTTTGATCACGTTGTCGAGACTGCTATGCTTCTTCGATGTACCTTATTTCTTTCATGCTTCTCCATGCTGTTAGTAAATTATATAGTATCTCTATGCGTGGTACCTATTCTTCTCCGAGTGAGTCGGGCTCCAGCGCCTCGATCACTGAGCACCCATTTCCAGCTACCCCGACTCAACTCAAGTTGTGCTAAAGCTTTCCCGAGGGACTCACTGTGCAGCTCGTAGAGTCGTAGAGAAGGCCAGAGGTCATCCATGGTCACGGTCCGAGTGACTCGGTATGTCGTCTTGAACTACGCACTACTAGCATAGAATACACCCAAACTAGACAATATTCCGAGTGACTCGGGTGTACTATCTTGAACTGCACTACCAACTAACTAACAAACATAGGATATGCTCAAGCTGAATCGACAACACTCCGAGCGACTCGTTGTGACTTCGTGAAGCAAATCCCTCCCAAATCTTCTCCACCCAACTTTGAGACATCGATCGACCGATTAGGTTGTACTGAGCTATCACACAATCAATTCAACGTTTGGCACGATACTCGAGCCTAGGAATTGTCAGATGTGGTCTTAATCTTAAGCATAGCGGCTAATGCCTTTTGTTTTCTCTACGTGTGAAAATGAGAGAGAAGTTCTTACCTATGTACAGTACTGACAGCAGGACCTTGCAAGTAAAATGGGGTTGTCATCAGAACACGCCACCGCCCCGCTCCGACACGCATTTTTGATACAGTACAGTACTCTTGAAACTTATGCTCGTGAAGCTTACTTTCCAAGATTTCTCATTCCATCAGGGCAATGTTCGCTTCCTCGTCGCCACCATTTGAAGCACTGGGTGAGTGATGCATTGAGCATGGATGGGGATGTATCTCGTATTGCAGGATTGAAACGCTAGCTAATACGATAGATAATTTTTTTTTGATACGGCTGTTAAAGATATGTGTACTGTACACGCGCTCAGGGCAGGGATTGCCAAAAGGTCCGGTGCCATTTGTTTATACCGATTTCTCAGCGATCAAAGAAAGAGGATGGTGGGAGGAAATTTATGTTAGTGGATCAGTTACCGTGAGGAGGGAGGTTTCGCTTTGGGGGTATCCGTCGTTGGAAGCTGTTGTGTTGTGTGTTTATAGAGGCCAAGTCATCAGTTGTCAGAGGAGCTTTGTTCTCTTTCTCCCTCTCTCGCTCTCTTTCTCTCATGTGGAACTGAATAGAAGATGGAGAATAGGAACGGTTCATCTTACTTCACTGTTTGGGCGACCTTGACTTATGTGTACCATTACTGGAGCAAGTCAAGCGAGAAGATCCTTGAGAACGTCAAAGACATGCAAGAAACGAGATCCGGGTCATAGGATTTGGTAGATTACATTGTTTGACAAGGCTAGGTTATACAAAAACCGTATTGTACAACGAATGGTCGTAGTGTGGAGAGGGGTTAGTGGGGTCGTACGTCCAATAGCATACACAGTCACGCACGCATAAACATCAGTGCATCACTTCCAAAAGGGTGGAAAGCCGTCTATATTTTCTAACAGTCAAATTTCCATCGTTCTACGTATAAAGATAAGAAGCCTTGGATTTAGTGACTGCAAAATTCGCAGTTACAGTTAGGTATTCACACTGTTGCTGCCTCACCGGAGGGCGACGGACACTTCTTTATATTCGTCTAGTTAGGTTCCTCCATTATAAGGCAGTATACGCGGCCTTATAGTTTAAAGCCTGAAATCTCGATCTTTCGTAAATAGGACGTGCTACAAGCTCACTCGGTAGGGGTATAGAGGTAAAATATATTTATTCGCATCCCGATAAAGATCTGGGCAGCGATCTACACTTAGTCTTCAATAATACCTATATCGAGAATATCCTAAACTCTTTTAGTATAGTCTTACTAAAGCAAATCAAAAACCGCTATGATCTAGGCAGAGAGGAGACAGTGCCAGAGGGAGATTAGTTCAGGTTGGATTTAGATATATTATGCCCTTGTTAACTAAACTTTCCCCTATGACATAACCGAAAACAGGTTGAAATCTACCCTAAACTATTATAGGGAATAGACGGATAGGTATACCGATTCTCAGATTTATATACCTAGAGACTTTTAGAGGTATTAGGTCCCGGATGCTGATACTGACACTTCGCTAAGCGAAAAGTTGAATCAATAAACCTCGCACCTAGTTCCCTTGGGTACTTACCTAGTCAGGAAAGAGTTAAGCAGACGTACAGGGTCATATCTTCTTTATATATCCTCAACTACTAGCTCACTATTGCGTCCTGTAAAGTTTGAATTCAAATTAACTATTTAAGAAATAGTATTTGTCAAATTTTTAGAACTGTCGAAAGTAGATCAAGGTCTTGAATGCCTACATTTAGGCGGTGTAGTCTTGGGGTTTAAAATAAGAAGAGTTTGTGTAATATTTCACTGATGACATAAGTCTTATTATATACAATACAGAATCTGAAGGCGAATTGCTATATTATTGGGTCCACTCTAAAAGCTGTTTCAAGACGTATAGACCAAGGTAGGCGTGAAATATCTCATTTCATTTTCCCTATGGCCGCATGGTGAGGATTCGCAATCGCTACAAATGCTTTATTTATACAGCAAACTTCGAATTTGCGCGAAGTCTTGCTTCTGTATAATAGAGTATCCATATACCGCCGATTCCTATACAGCTCAGTCCACCAAGCAATGATACTCCCTTCCCAATACCAAGGTTAAGAAAAAGTGGCCGTGCGAACATAATCGAGCCACAAGCCATCGCAGAACGACAGAAATCGTTTCCAGCAAAGAGAGAGACAGCATACTAGAAAGTTTTGGTGAGAATCAACAACTTCAAGGTAGAGGTTGCGAAGACTTACCTGGGGATATGACATCGGCACATACATAAAAATGCACTGGAGGATAATAAAGACACTTCCTGCATATATGACAATCCCAATAGTTGGTGCTATCCAAAGAATATCAGGTGTCGAAGTCCATGCGAACAAAAACTGTCAAGAATAGTAGTTGATTCTTTGGTTGGTTAGATAGAAACTAAACTAAGCTGTCTGTGTGTGTTTATATCCTTAGCGTGTTTGTCTAGCGTGACCCTGATTACCAAGCACTTCTGACAAAAACAAGCCCGCTGGTGGTCCAAAGCATGCAAACAGAGCAACGGCACATCTTACATAAATAGCATATATAGCCAGGGCAATGAGAGCTCCAACTATAACGCATGTAAAAGCGATACCAAGCTCGCCAATATTAAAGCCATAGCATGTTGTGTAGACTAGAGTACGTATTATTCATTATTTGAGGTCCGAGTTACGGCATGACATATGCATGAGCTAGGGTGCACGAGCCATGAACATATGCATGAGCTAGGGTGCACGAGCCATGAACATATGCATGAGCTAGGGTGCACGAGCCATGACGCTAACGTGTATTAGCCGAAGTATATAATCGTTATTCTTGTTCGTTTAACTCTAAGAAACGACAACATGAACAACAATAACGATACGATGAACAAGTCTAGAGCAAGTACGAAAATGGCTGCTCTCTCAAAAGAAAGTAGTGACGTCATCAAGCACTCTTCGCAAGCTAGGCAAGCTAGTACAAAAGCCGATAAATCTTCTAGTACTAAACATACTACAACCCAAGATTTACCACCACCGTATCTGCACTCTATGGATAATACGGACTTAGAGATGGGCCTTCGTGCCCCAATCGCCCCAATCGCCCCAATCGCCCCAATCGCCCCAATCGCCCCAATC
>QYAO01000095.1:0-43719 GCA_003988895.1 Hyphodiscus sp. D1413 | reverse complement strand
CTAACCCTAACCCTAACCCTAACCCTAACCCTAACCCTAACCCTAACCCTAACCCTAACCCTAACCCTAACCCTAACCCTAACCCTAACCCTAAGACTTTGACTGCTATTACTATTAGTATTACTACTGCTACTACTATGGTTATTGTTCTATATAACCAGCTCCTTATAGTAATCATATAAAATACTATCTATACTGATATAGTCTAATCCTTTAGTATAGTCATTGAGATATCTTATAAGAACTGATCTTTAGTAGCTATGACTTAAGAGATACTTACTTAATACTGCTTTATCTTATGCTTTAACTGAATATATATTGACTAGCTTATATAATAGAGTAGTAAATGTCCTATTACTATAGCTACTATTACTATTATTATCTGAGAGAATTACTATTGAGTTACTAATCTTACTAGTCTATCTACTCTATCCTATCTACTATATAAAGCTAGTTAGACTATATAGTCATTTAAGATAGATGATATAGATGATCTCTAGAATATTAATCTCTATTCTAAGTATACTTATAGCTATGATCTAATTACTATTATTACTAGCCTACTGCTTAAGTAGCTCCTACTTATTGATTATTATAGCTTTATAGAATAGATAGTCTATCTCCTCTATAACTATTTCTCTCTATATATAACTCTAGATATAGATGATTTTATATAATACTACTAATAGTAGTAATATATAGATCAGTAGTTTAGCTATCTCTTATAGATCTTATTGATATTCAATTATATAATATTAGATGATTAGCTATATTATCGACTATCAGTAGAGCTAAGCATACTCTAGTAGAAGATTAGTATAGAGAATAGACTTAAGTATTATTAGAAGTATAATAATAAGATAGGTAAATCAGTAGCTTAAGTATTATAGCTATTATAGTCATTAAAGCTTCTTATGATATAATATATCGGTTATGACTATATAGTACTTATTAAAGAATATATAAATAAGCTGCTTATTTAGCTTAAGTCCCTTAATAAAGTATAGAAAGCTATCTTTAACTATTCGATCAGTATTTATAATAAGTAGCTAAGGTAATATCTTCTACTACTACTACTACTACTACTCCTTATATATAAGCTAATATATATATATTCAATTAATTAGATCATCTACTAAAGCTATAAATAATACTATGATAATCACGGTCTAATAGGACGCTATAGCTATAATAGAGAAGAATAGTAGACTTTTACTATTATTAATACCTAATATAATAATCTATAGCTTTTCTAGAGTTATTAAGTAAATAAGCTTAAGTATCTAAGCCTAGTCTTCTAACCTTAGTCATATTACTAGTCCTAGGACCTTCTATAGTCCTTATAGTCTAATACTTATATCGAGCTTTGGCCGCTTTATTAGTAGCTCTAGTCCTTATCTAAGACTTATTAGATGCTTGACTACTACTATTACTATTACTTCTTTTGACTCGAGATAGAAGAATATATACTATACTTATAATACCTAACTATATATACTTATAAGGTTGGATCCGAGCCGATTAAGAAAGGTACTATCAACTATATAATAAAGATCTACTATCTATTATCTATAGGCTGATTATTATATGAGAATATACTTAAATAAGCTTTATTTAATCTTATTATTACTTTCTTCCTTTATATTAAGCTCTTTCTCTTCCTTATCCTAGTCCTGCTTCTAGATCTAGCTAGCCTTATATAGATGTTCATTAGTAGTAGTAATAGTAATCTATTATTAGTTAGAAATAGTTAGCTAGGTTCTTAGATACTTTATAATAGCTATTACTACTCCTCTAGATAGCTAATCTCTAATCTATAGCCTATGTTTATCTATAAATAAGAAGTCGTCCTTTGTCTTCTTAATCATATATATAAATAGTAGTATATAGACTAAGTATTATATAATAATCTAGCTTAGTTAGTCTAGGAAGTAATAGAATATATATTCAATCTTTCCTTAGTACTTTTATACCTTATTATATATGATTACTATTACTACTTATCTATTAATCACAAAGATATTCCGACTTGATATAGTATTATTCTAGACCTTAATTGAACTAAGCTTAAGACTATAGATAGGCTATCCTCTTATAATATATATAGCTATTATGAGCTTAAGTAAGAACTACTTCTTATAGCTTAAATATGCCTTATATGACTGTTTAGTCTATTCAAGCTGATTATAACTACTACTACTACTACTACTATAATCACTAGTCTTGACTAATGATTAGTTATCTCAAAGCATTAGCTCTTATAAGAACTCCTAATTAATCTTCTAGTAAGTATTATCTAGATAGTCAATAAAGCTATAGCTATTCTACTAAAATCGCTATACTATCTCTATACTATTAATAAGCTATGATAATAGTACTAGTATAATATACTAGTAAAAGAATAGCTTATATAGTAGACCTTTGAGTTCTATAGTCAATACTTAATATATTACTTATACTTTAGCTATAGCTACTCTTATACTATTATAGAAGACTATCTCATGATCATTAGACCAGAAGATATTAGACTCAGATGACTAGACCTAGTTCTAAGCTTATTTAAAAGTAAGCTAGGAGAGAATACTTAATATAGACGAGAACAATCCCTTATATAAGTAGTTCTTTTATATATTATAGATTTACTTAATTACTATCTCTATTACTATTCCGATCTCTTTTCAACTCTAAAGGCCTATTATTAGCCAGCCTTATTCTAGAATAGAGAGCTTAAGTATAAGTAGTTAAATAATCTAGAATATATATACTAAGATAGGAGTATACTAAAATGATTGATAGAATTGCTTAGTCTAAATATTAATACTTTATATAGCTAAGTAGTATATGACTAGCGACTTATATAATCATAATTGACTAGTATCTTAGTAAAGTAGACTAATAATAAGTCTTAGAAGTATTATATCAAGCTTATTATCATTCTTAGCTATTACTACTACTATTATCTCTTATATATTCCTAACCTCCTAGAGCTAAAGCTTAGAGAATATGATCTCAGTCTCTATATCCTTATCTGACTTTGGAATAATATATATTATATAATAAAATAGCCTAGTAAATGTCTAGCTATATTATAGAATCATTGTCTTATAGTTCTAAGGCCACTTAAATAGTTATTGACTAGCTACTTTATTCTTTAGTAATGCCTATTACTTGAGAATATCCTTATAGTTGTCTACTACTACTAGTATAGTTAGACTCTGTTATAAAATCCATTCTCAGTTCTATATGATTTATATTAGTTCTGGCTTAGTAGTAGTAGTAGTAGTAGTAAATATAACTATTTTAACTAAGTTATACTTTAAGCTAGTTAGTACTTCCTTCTAGCTAGTATACTATAGCCATAGATCGATCTCTATAGCTATAGTATTAGCTCTATACTTATCTACTTCCTCTTCTTTATCTAATCATTCTTTAATCTTAGCCTTAATTACTAAATCGTCTTTATTTCTATTTCTGTCTCTATTACTATTACTATCTCTATTATTAATATTATATAACTAGTATATTATATCTACTATCTAATATTATATCCTCTTCTTAGTAAATCATATCTATAGCTAGATAGCCTAGAATATCTCCTTATCTTTATAATACTTCTCTTTATACTTATTAGTCTAATACTATTATATAATATACTGATTAGTCGTCTTATACTCATAGTTTTTATACTAAAAGCCATTAAGAATTGAGAGAATTAGTTATAATAGAGACCTATCTAGTAGTAGTAATATACTCTAAAAATCATATTATTACTATTACTACTTAAGATATTCTATAAGCTCCTTCCTAATCTCAGCTCTGATTTAGTACTTATCTTATAAATGATGGTCTAGTATACTAGGACTAATCGCTTATTAATAGTCGATAGAATAATAAATGATAATATAAAATTCGATATTTAGTATTAGCTATAGTATTAAAGCTTTAGATAATAATAATAGTAATTAGATTAATTAAGTAGATATTATTAAATTGATTTATATAAATAAATAAAGCTATTCTTATTAAATAAGCAAAAGCGATCTAATATATAGACTATATACTATTAATAGACGATTCTATAAAATTCGATATTTATTAGTAGCTATAACTACTAAGTCTCTAGTAATAGTAGTAATATCTACTTTCTAGTAATAATACTAGTAGTAATAGTAGTAGTAGTAGTAGTAGTAGTAATAGAAGTAATAATAGTAGTAGTAGTAAGTCTTAAAGAAAATACTTACTATAGTATATTATATGATATAGATAAAGCAATATACTTTGTTTACTATATCTATAAAAAGTAAATAATAGCGCTTAATAGAATTTACTTATATTATCTAAGTATGATTTAAGATTAGCTTAACTTTTGACTCTTACTCCTACTCTCATTCTCTTCTCTTCTTTTATAACTATAACTACTATTACTATTATAACTCCTACTATGACTACTACTATAACTATAATTACAACTATATATATGCTATACTTTCCTTCTCCCTCTACTACTACTGCTATCTAATACTCGTACTCTTCTCTATATTTCCTATTATATTCTCAGTTATATTCTAGTATAACTTCACTTCTTACTCTACTTCACTTCTTACTCTACTTCACTTCTAGCTCTACTTCACTTCTATAATTCCCTCTCTCTGCTACTAGCATTTTCATACTCTTACTTTTGCTACTAGCACTGATACTTAGCAGTATTTAAAAACTCACTCACTACTACTACTACTACCATGTCTTTTAGCGGATTTCATACTATACCCGAACCATACTCTATACCTGGTTATGCGCCTATCACTCCCACTGATCATAACCCCTTCGATGCTCTCGGTCTCAATCCTGCTACTGCCACTATCGCCATGATCGTCCCTGCTTTCCGCGCTGCTGCCCGTCACCGCACTAGTAGTACCATGGCCAATAACCCTACTACTGCCAATGCCTTTCCCTAGCTTGTCGATATGGTCACTGCCAGAGACTACTTGCTAGGCGACCTTGGCCAGGCTCATATGCAGTGGCGTACTCGTCACCAACAGACCTTCTTCCCTTCGTTCCCAGTTGGTAACCATCGAGTCTTCCGCACTGCCACTGCCACTCCCGCTGGCACTCGCCGTGCTGCTTCTTCTTTGCCTCCTGGCAGTCGCAGCTCTAAGAAGGCTCGCACTAGCAGCAGTGGCATTGGCTCTGCTCCATCATCAGGTACCAGTGCCAATAACCCTATCGATCTCTCTAGCGATGACGATGATGATGACGATGACGACGAAGCTCCTGCCACTCCCACTCCACAACCTCGTCAACGTTCCTCTATCACTACCTCCCGCACTCGCGCTTCTGGTCTGGCTATGGGTGCTCCTGCCCCTGCTTCTGCTTCTGCAGTTGTTCCTGGCACTGCCACTGGCACTGTCAATATGGCAGCTTTTCAACCTTCACCAACTATCACTCGTAGTGGCAGTGGCCGTCAAGCAGCTGTTGTCAATCCTCCCTCTAATGCTCGTATCGTTGTTAGTACCTGGGCCAATGGTAATGGCAATGCAGTGGTCGCTGGCTTTGATGCTCGTGGTCGGATGTTCTACCGAATCACTAACCGTACTCTCACTGGCACTGCCATCGCCGCTCCAACCTCCACTGCTACCAACTTCTCCCAGATCATCCTTCGTGCACCATACCAGGGCATGACCCATGAGCAGCTACGAGTGGCAGTAGAGGCTCATGCACGACTGCCAATGGCTGTATGTCCATAGGAGTGGTACTAGCACTGGAATTGTAGTTCTCTTTTTTGGGCCTGGTTTTCGACTGGCAGTGGCCAGTGGCATTCACTCTATCAAGCGCAGCATTATACCCTTCGTAGTTCAATGAAATTTGGTGTTTACCACTGCCAGTACCATATGAATGTGATATTTAACATGGGCCACTTAGTGCCGCGTTTGCGTGCATGGGCCGCTCTCTGACCACTGCCACTGCCAAGCCCCCACCAAAAAAACGCTTTTACTCGGTAAAAGCGATGGGAATACTGTTAGGGAATCTGACGACAGGACATGAGGTGTCTACCGTCGCCAGAGATGAGACCCGACTGATTAAGGAAGTCCATGAAGCCAAGGCACACGGCCACCAAGGAGTGTGGAAGACCTACCAGCGTCTCCGACAACATCACCAGTTTGAAGGAACTAGGGCGTAAGTCGAGCAGGTGATCCGCAACTGCGATCTCTGCAAGAAAAGCAAGGCCCCTAGACACAAACCCTATGGAGAACTCCGACCACTCCAAATACCCGATGCACCATGGCACTCAGTATCATTGGACTTCATCACCGGACTACCCCCTTCGACCGAGCCTCTTACGCAAACGATGTATGACAGTATCTTGGTGATAGTCGACCGACTCACTAAGTATTCGTACTTCATTTCTTTTGTCAAGAACGGAAACACGCTTCAGTTTGTCTATGTGTTCATACGGAACATCATAGCAAACCATGGAATGCCACGAGAACTTATCTCCAACAGAGACAAGCTCTTCACTAGTCACTTTTGGCAAGCCCTTACAGCACGACTCGGAGTACGACACCGTCTATCCACAGCATTTCACCCTCAGACAGACAGACAGACAGAAAGAACGAACCAGACACTAGAACAGTACCTCCGATGCTATGTCAACTACCCACAGAACGACTGGGTACAGCTCTTGCCGCTAGTACAATTCGCATACAACAGTGCATTCAACGAATCCACGAAGAAAACACCGATGTATGCCAACTATGGGTACACGCCTATGGTATATGGCGAAGCTAGGGAAGCAAAGGATGCCCCTGCAGCCACGAAAGCGGCTGAACAACTTAAACAGCTGCATAAAGAACTCAAGACAGATCTCCAATTCATCCAGCGACGCATGACAAGATACGCTGACAAACGAAGGATGAAGGGACCATCCTTTAAGGAGGGAGATAAAGTCTACCTCGCTCGCAAAAACATCAAAACAAAGCGACCAAGCGACAAACTTGACTACAAACAGATTGGACCATTCAAAGTCAAGCAAAAGATTTCAGACACTAACTACGAACTGTCACTACCACGATCGATGCAGATCCACCCCATTTTTCATATTTCGCTCTTGGAACCAGCATCACCACGGGTACAGCTCGACAAGACTACAGAGCTCGAAGACGAAGAAGAATACGAGGTCGAGAAGATCCTCGATCACCAAGGAGAAGGACCAGAGACAGAGTACCTTGTGAAGTGGAAAGGCTCTGGCAACGACGAAAATACGTGGGAACCGCTCAGCCACCTGACCAACGCGCAGGGCATGCTGGCACAGTATCACCGATTGACGAAAACACCCCGACGCGATGCGCGGCGCGGTGCGCGGCGCTAGTCCTGCCACCTCACTGGACGGTTACGTGAGCGACCCCTCACGAACGAGATCACGGGGACCAATCATTGGCAGCCGCCCCCACTGTTGCCTAGTCCATGCCCAATCAACCACATCGCTCGAACAAAATTCCAAACATAAGCGGCCTGTTTTGTCGACCAGCTCATCAAGTCTCCCTTTCTTTCGTTCTTTATCATGGACAAGAAACAAGCCTCCCCGGAGCTCTCGCAAGCAGAACTTCTGCCAACCCAAGAAGAGCAAGTTCCAGCAAATCCACCGTCACGAAAACGACAGCTAGACAGCGACGAACCACGGGCAAAGCGAGCACGGACGACGCGACCGACCTCGGAGCCAGCACGATTGACACGGCAGAACCTCGCACGTTTCAACAAGATGGGCAAGAAGAAGACCTCGGACCCCTCGGACGATTCGGGATCGACGAAGACCACATCGACAACTTCGTCTGGATTTGCTATCAAGGCCCGAAATAATGGAATCCTCGAACCGGCATACTCCAAGCCACCTACGAATCTTGAAGATATCCGCAGACGACAAGCCGAATCCCGTGCCACCGCCTCCCCACCAGAATCAGTGTACAACGACTATGTCGACAGGGTCGAGGGAGCCGGTAACGAAGCAACCGTGGTCATCCACACGAGCGAGCTTTTGAAGAAGTATCCTAAGGGCTACCGCCAAGCCTACAACCGAGCATTCACGAATCTTCCGGGAGACGTCGGATTCAACCGAACATGAACTGGTCGAAGCTGAATTCCATCAAATTTCCAGGCTCCCTCCAGAGCTTCGCGAGACGATATGGTGGTTCGCTTTACCTGCTCAACGCCCTCGCTGTAGGTCCTTTTGCGATGCTCAAGGTCTGCGAACAATCCCGGATTAATCATTTGTTGGAGAGTCATCGGAGAGATATGATAAAGCCCTAAGAAGAATGAGTATCGATTAGGGAGTAGGTGATTGAACTTGCATTGTCTGGTTTGGAATGCTTCCTTCGAAATGCGATTTGAGTATCTTGAGGTAAGATGTGGTTTGCGGTCCAAGCACATTTGCGCGCCTAGCGCTTGAAGGCCGGGGGCCAGGGTTGGATGTGTGGTGGCGAAGACACCCCAAAAATAATTGCCGCCAGCCCCATGCCAATTAGGGTAAAGCCATTTCCGAAATTTCTTCTGCTAAACTGGGGAGCCAGTTCTGCTATCACACCTTTGCAACAGGCAGCCAATTCTGCTGCCACACCTTCACACACCTCGAATAAGCTGCTATTTTTGCTACCATACCACTTCCAACAAGCTGCTATTTTTGCTGCCACACGTTTATATCGTTTCAAACAAGCAGCCATTTCTGCTGCCACACCACTTCCAACAAAGCTGCTAATTGCGATCACACTGTTGCATCCCTCGACTAAGCAGCTATTTTTGCTACCACACACTTCTATGTAGTAGCCAGTTTTGCTGTCACACTTTGTATCTTTTGAACAAGTAGCTATTTTGCTGCCACATCTTCCAATGAGCAGCTAATTCTGCTACCACACTTTTACATCCTTTGACTGATCAGCTATTTTTGCTGCCGTAAGGAGCAAGTTTTGCATTCACACTTGTGATCCTCCCAACATGCAGTTAATGTATTATCGGGCAGGGAGATACCTTTCATATCCTTGACTGCGTAGTGTTACATATGAGACCGTGCCTTGAAATAATGTGCAGTCAAACATTGCTCCACATGATATCCTCTGTTTCCTGCCACTGTTTTCTTTTGCGCCGCAAGTAGCACAAACCACAAATTACCCCCCACCTCCTCCTCCGGCATACAGCCGTCAGGTGGTATGCCCCTTCCCGCTTCTCTTGTTCGGTGGCGCTATGCGATAGAGGAACTGATAAATGCGGAAATGGAGGCGCTCGATGAGGGAAAGGGCGTCGGTGAGGGAAAGGGCGTCGGTGAGGGAAAGGGCATCGATGGCGCTCATTTGACATCTCAATTATCTCCGATGAGAGAGCTCCAGGCGTTAACGACTTTGCCATCCGAGGTGTCGGACTCGCGGTAGCTGTGTATAGATTTGCAAGCTGCGTAGAACGAGGCAGATGCGAGCCGAAGTCAGCCTGCTCGCATCTGCATGATTGCGGGCTAGTGCCGCTTGCAGCCTCGTGAAGCAACGTCGGCGGTCTCATCTCTGGCACAAAGATCTAAATTCTCAAAACCGATAGCTTTCCAGACATCTTCACTGTGGAAGGCACATCATCCAATATCCTATTAGCGAAGATGGGGGCGCGTAGTCTTCAGAAACCGCATAATGATTAGCCCTCCCTCTCCGCAATGCGTGGTAGTTGACTGAGAAAGCCGCAAAATGGTCGTTGCTCCATCTGGTAACTGCTGCTCTGTCCCCGACGAGCAGGTTTCCGAGGTCTACCCTGCCTCTTCTCAGCTCTTCGAACCATCTGCTAATGAGGCCCCTCAGAGACACGGTGTATGGGGATATGACAGTCACTGTTATTCCGCCAACTCTGCGTTTGCTTGGCACATGGCGATAGCGACACGAGCAAGACGAAGGAGTGGGATGTTAGTGAGGAGGTTGGGAATCAATATAATGGAGGGTGGCTTGTGGCTGCGTAGTGGAGTTGGAGACATAATGACAGAAAGAGAACGCTGGAGTGGTTGCAGCGAGTGGTAGTTCAGCTATCTGCTCGCCTCATCTGCGGCATTGTTCCCGGTAAGGTCTTCCCCTACGCGAATATCACCGAGTCCGCCTTCATCCCGGACGCCATGATTACGGCCCAGGAAGCCCAGCAGGCTTGGATCGATCATATGGTCGAACTGGGTACGGTTCCCATGCTGGAGCCTACTGGTGCTACTGGTGATACTCTCGAATTGCTCCAGTTCTACAACGATGAGCTCCAGGCTATGCAGATTAATATCTACTTGAGCAGTCCGGGTATAACATCGCCTTGGTTATCATAGATAGGATATTTGTTGGATGCGATGGGAGGAGATAGAGGGAGGCTATTTTTTCACCTTTTTTTTTTGATTCGCTTGAATCAGCTTCTATATAGGGGGTCATAACACATTTTTGGTAAGGTAGTTATATATCATATCTATTACATATCCTCTAGCTAACCTCAATGCCCAGATGGGATAGGTGACACTTTCAAAGAAATTTGACAAACTTGTTATCTTTATCAGTAGCTACCGCAGTCCACAAAGCTTTTCCATGTGCTATCCTGCTCCAAAACATCCATGTCATCCCTGCGCAGCATAATCATAACTTCGAGCACTTCATTAGATACGCCAGCCGCAACTGCTACCCTCTTTCTCGGTAAGATGAGACTAACTCCATCCGCCTCTGCATAAGGTATCCTAATGAACTCTGGCTTCCCAAGTTCCGAACCAAATTCCATCTCATACAAATCGAGATCGGCCCAACTTGTGATCGTGAGATCGCGCGCACCGAACAGGTCCCAACCGACACAAATAGCCCTGTAATCTTCTATGCAGCCTACTAGGCTGTAAACTTCGGCAATGTTGCGGGAGTGGATTTGAGACTGCGATTGAGCAATAGCATCACAGATTTTGATGAGCGATTGTGCGCGATCTTGTCCGAAAGGTGTGCTTAAATCTTCGACCGAAAGCTTGGACAGAGAGTAAAGGATGACGTTTGCGAAATATGGATTTTCTGGTGTTGAGAACTCCGCACCGATATGTCGTCGACCATTGACAGCCATCGCTAGTCGACTGGTCTCGTTTGCGAGAGCTGAGTTGCGGTGCATGCGGGCACGAGTGATTGCAGACCAGAGAAGTGCACAAACCAGAGTATTTGTCGTTGGTGCAGTCGGCATACAGCTACTCAAGACTTCTTTGACGGCATTCACCCGCGTAATTGGAATCGTGAACAGCTTGGATGTGCACGATGGAAACTCTCCTGGCAGCGCTGGAGGTATTCTGGAGTACTCTGGATGCGATGCAAAGAGACTATCGAGTGACTCAGATGAAACCGCAAGAAGATCAGAAGAGAGTGCTTCTGAAAGCCGACTGAGCCTATTTTGAATTAAATTCGAGGGGTGTAATCTGCATTCCGCAATGTTTCGAACCCAAAGCCTTACGACTTCTGCGAATCCAGTTGCGTCCACTACGTTGTGATGCACACAGATGCACAACCCTACTCCTTGGCCGTCCGCAAACCGAAAGAGGCCAGCAGTAAAAACAGGCGCTCCTGTTACAGAGAAAGCATCATCAATCATGTTGGGTGCTGGCCATACATGTGTAGGGATAGCTGCGGGAGGCATGCCCTTCGCAGATAAGGTCTCGTATGATGCTGCTATCGAGCCTTTGTCGACCAGTGTAGGTGTAACCTTATTTGCATTCCATTGGATCTCGAGAGTGGACGCCGTACCTCCGGCCCCCGTCGTTGGAAACACCCGACCAGACAGCCATGGTATCTGCCTCGAAAGTCTATTCAGACCACGTTGGAGACTGCGCGAGACTGACAGGGTCGGTTCTGTTGTCCGAAATGCCAAGAGCGCCCCAATATATGTCCTCGGCATAAGCAAATCTAGCGGGGTCAGCCGCTCAACAGTCGAATTGTCGGCCATAGTCTAGCTAATTTCAAGAAATGTCACGGCAGTAGTGTTAAGGGAGCGGCAGATCTTGCTTTTTTATAAGTATTATGTTGTTGCCTTAAGAAGTGGGACTAATTAGGAGAGTGGCTGTGCTGCCCGCGGCCCCGTGGAATTCGTCATCTAAAACGGCCGGTGTATGGGCATCCAGAGCGCTGTAGCTCACTCGCAGATCTGAGTCCGTGGCCGAAAAGCCTATGACTAAATGGAAGGTCACGTGAAATTAATATACCCACTTTTTCGGGGACTCGGAGACCGCGGGCCCGTGGGACCGAGAACCAACCCAACTCCACATGTCAGTGTAAAACAGGCAGTTCGATATCGGAATCTCGATATGAGCAATTTCCAATTCCGTCTTTGGACCTGAGCTGTTGCTGCTATAGCCCGAGCTGTAGTGAGCCAAACTTGAGTCAAGCTGAGCAAGTGAGCCAGGAGGTGAGCCCCATAGTAGACAGGGGCGACCTGTCCAGTCCTAGATAATTGACGGCAGGTTCAAAGTTGACGTCGACACAACAGACTTTGGACATATAGTTGGAGAGGCGAAATTGACAAGGACCTTCCAGGACGCCAATGGCGAGTATGGCGAGGAAGAGGAGGGAAAGGATAAAAAATTGAAGGGAAAGATGGACCGAGAGATCAAGGCTTTCATGCAATCCCACCTAGAAGCATTCCCGACTGGGCGCCCGCTTGAAAATCTGAGTGCCTACTTCCTTCCACAGGCACGGCCGCAGAATGTGACTGCGTAGCCTTTGCAGATAGTCAAATTCTATTCCGGAATTGCTCATTCTCGAATGCTTCTAGTCTATGTAGGTTTCTACCTGTAGATTCTCTCATACTAGGCGATACTACTCAGCCTATTAACCCGCCCTTCTCACCTTACTGCTACAAGCAATCTATCACCATTCCAATTCCTTTGCCTTGCTACCGCTTGAGCTGCACCCTGCTTCGCTCACCTTGGTCCAATCATAAAATCCGCCTCTCCCCACGAACGCATTCCGCTCCCACCTCACTTGGGTCATCGCCTTCCTCACGCCAACATCCAGGACACTCTTACTCGCTCTCTCCTCCCCGTCACCTTTATCCAAAAAGTGCATGTACTCGTCCAGAATCAAATAACTCCCTTTCATCATCTCATTGCTCTCCGGCACGAAACATTTCAGAAGCTTGTGCCTGTCGCAGAACGCCCTCCACTGCTCACCACTCACGAGGAACGAACGTGCGTCGCGCTTGCGCTGTTCATTATCATTTTCGCCGGTGGTGATCAGGCACTGGAAGACCTTCCACCGGAAGGGTCGAAGCTGTGCAATCGGATGAGTCATGTCTTCATCCCAGTTGAAGCAGCATACAACGGTGTTGACTTTGAACTTCAAAAAGCAAAGTCAATCAGCTTTTCTATGAGTGCTACGTAGCTAGCTAGTACGCACCCCAATAATTCTACTGGCAAAAATTATCACTCTAATTGGTATTGGTAACAAGGTAACCATTCTTGTCACCGAGTTTCCTGTCGTCGGCGACATGTATGGTAGGGCCGCTGAAAGCAGTTGGTGATATGGTGTCGAAGGTCCGGGCGAATCTTCTCCACGCAGTAAATTCTGCATCTTTGGTGGCATCCAGAAGAACTTCTTCTTGGGAGATCGAGCCAACTTTGAAGGAATACCTACCAGACGCAGTTGGGAAGCTAGGCCGGTACTACTCTGCGACCTCCGAGCTTGTTTGCGCTGCTCGGCATAGGACGTGTCGGCTCTTCGAGAATATTGAGGTAGAGCCGTTTCAGACTCCCAAACCTGCCTCTCTGTCACGTTTGCAAGGGAGAGTGCATGCAGAGATACAGCTCCTCTTCTTCTACGAGATATATCCGGACCGTCCGCGCCCAAGGTTTATCTGCTCAAGTAAGAGTGCTTGCTACTTGTGTAATCTATTCTTCTCCCTCCACGGCGGCTTCTACGTGCCTCGAACTCACGGGACTCTCTACCCCTATTGGATCTTACCTGACTGGGTCGATGTTCCAGCAGACCGTTACCGGGAACTCGGCCGTATTTCTACGTCACTGAAGTCGATTATAGACGGGAAGGTCATAGGAGGCCCAAGATCGAGGAGGAAAAAAGGATATTGTCACCGTAACGAGAGCGTCTTACAACCGCTTGCCCTCTGGTCATCCTCGGGCATCTCTAGCAAGCCACCAACCCAAGCTTCTATATCCACGATCCAGTCTCATTCTGGATCTGTCTACAGGTATTTGATCAACAGCGTCGCTCTTAATACATAGTACCACCGAAGTAGACGACGGTTTACCCTCGATCGACGAGCTCCTAGCTTATTCGCGCACGGATATCTCTACAGTATACCGGAACTCTGAGGATACCCCGCAGCATCTTGAAGGGCCTGCTCTCAACACAAGTGGGAGCCGTCTTAGCCCATCCCTAGATGATGGTGGAGGCGACAGCCAGGCCACTCGAGGTATGCGCATCGACTCTCTATCACTATGTATAAACAGCAAAGCAGCCTCCTGACGATACGCAGGCAGACCGGTGATTCTCGAAGATGACGAGTCGGATACCACCGAACCCGTGCCTGAAGCCGCTGTTGTTTCCGTCTCGGTCGACGCCAGTGCTGATCCCGCGTCCGAGCCGAGCAAAGAGCCGTGGTGGGATGTCGAAGACGAGTGCTATGTTGACGACGACCTCCGCCCCATTCCTCCGCTCGAGCAGGAAGGTTTGGCTTCGACGCCCGCGCTGGCCCAAGACCGTGCCGCACAAGAACAAGAACGACTTATCAGGGCGGAGCAAGAACGGTCAGCAAGAGAGGAACAAGAGCGGGTCACACGAGAGGAGCAGGAAAGACTGGCGGAGAACCTTGCTAAGCAATGGAAAGACAGGCCCGAGCAAAAGAAGCCCGATAAGAACCAGCCAGACAAGGGACCTAAGGTGCCAAGAAGTCAAAACGGCATACGAAGAGGTCTCCGTGCATCGGCTTCAGCCAAAAGGAGAGAACGGCCACTTACGCAACTCGACTTGAAGAAAGTCACCAATGGTGAGTCTTCAGAAGCTAACTATCGTTTTGTGCCGCCGTCACAGGCGTTCGACTTTTCACTAGGAGCCGCAGGAGATCAAGTTGAAGTCGATAATGCTAGCTATCCTGCACAGCCTAGCTCGGATTCTTTAGCGGCGGATAACTCAACAGCTTCAGGCAAGCCACCACAACTTGCTTCTGGCCCCAGAGAACAAAACCAAGCTGACGAGAGGCCTGCACAAGAGAAGCGGGGAACACTTACAATGGAAGAAGAGCGGCTGGTAAAGGAAGGGCAAGATGAATCTGCCACTAAGGAAAAGGAAAGACTCGTGAAGAATATTGCCAAGAAATGGGAAGAGAGACTTGGGCAAAAAACGTCTAAGGAGAAGACGCAAGACCAGAGCAGGCCTAAGGTAGTGCGAAAAGGGACCCGAAGAGGGATAGGTGCAGCGAAGAGGAACCGGCCACTTACTCAGCTCGCACTTGAGACTCTTAGACACGCCGAGTCCCAAGAACTTGCACAAGAAGGTCCATCTCCCCAGACAACCGTGGAGAACAAACGTCAAACCACGGCAGACCAAAAAGTCGTCAGAAATCCCACCCACAGTACGCAGCCTGGCACGGAATCTTTAGCAACTGATAACAGCACCTCAGTATCTGCCTCAGGTAAGATACCAGAACAAGTCACTAACTCCGAAGAACAGATTCAAGTTGTTCAGCCGCAGGTAAGGGCTTGAGTCCTCTTTTACTTATAGCTAAGCTTACATATCTACAGACTGCAAGACAATCGAGTGACCAGGGACCAGACCTTGCAAGGGTTCGCATAGAATATAAGATCCGTGATCGCGGCGTTTGGAAGGTTGCACATACTCTTCTGGTTGATCCTTCCGACCCATCGGAGGCCAGGCGGGTAGCGATGAAGTACATGAGAAAACGGATTCACTTGTTGCACTGCCCGAATACGGACTAATTTTAGATATGACGCGTGTGCAAATGCGAGATGGGCTGCATTGTGAGGTCATCACGCGTTGGAACCGAATTGGGACCCTCTCGTTCATCGCTTGTCGTCCAGCTGCTTGTCCAGATCCCCAATCTTTCAGCCGCACACCACTCGTCCAGCCGCCACTCCATATCGTCTTCCTGATGTCCTCCCGTCGCCACACATGGCTCCTACCCTTGAGTCGGACGTCACTTTTGATATGGCTAAAGATATTGTTAAATAGGATCACGAATTTCTGATCTTCGAGATATGTATTCAGCCATTATATATGGCACAAGCCTATGGACATTAACAGATGAAAATAGAAAACAAAACTCATAGGTACAACCAAACCTTTCCGACGCGTTTGCGTTTCAATCTGCGCACGCTGAAGTCGGCTTCAAACTCCCGACGCGCATCAATGACCGGACTCTTCAACGCACTTGTTCAACCAGAAATGCAAATGCGCAACGCCGAATCAATCAGGAATGTCACCGCCTTCTTGAAGCACCCAAGAATCTGCTCTCTTCATTTGCCTCTTCCCCTCCCTGGTTCTGACTACCCATTCCTGCACATTTTCCACTGCCATGTGAGGCGACTGCCTATATTCCAGCAAAAACGACTGGATCTCAGCCGGAAGCATAGAAGAAGGTTAAAGAGTATCTTGACTAAGAAAGGCATCTTGAAACCTTAATCTATGTTTGGAGAGTTAAGACGCGTCTCTGCCACTCCGCAGCTGAAAAGTTAGAACAACAGTTACAAGCCAGAGCAGCTTTAGAAATAGGTACACAGGAGAAGACACGGTGCGAGGAACGGATACAAGGACAAGCAGACGTGGAGGTAGATGAGAGGGAAGATTCTGTAGGTTTGTTATCAATCAAACTCACGGATAATCTCACCAAGCATACTCAATACACAGAATCGCCCAATGCGATGCACGGGCGGCCACGAAAACGCCAGCGAACGGACGCAAATTCAAGCCGTGATAGCAGCGAACGAGTTATATCAACATCGCCGCGTGCTTCTAACCGTCTCCAAAGCATTCGGTCATCTCAAAGGGGCGATTCAGCAATTGAGCAATATCTTGTTCACCCCGACGGATGGGAAGAATCTGTCTTTACTACTGAATCAAGTGAGCAGGGAACAGCTCATATGCATTCTGCCGCCTTCACTGGCACAAGCTTAGACATGTTTGTGATTCCTATACATCCCGATTTATGGCTGCAGTCGGCCTTCACCAACTGCCCGTCTGATATGGCCAATGTTGGAACAGAATTCTCGGAGATTCCTGATTGGCCACGATCAGCTTTTGGAGATGGTTCCTCTAGTAAAATAGCTCTAGGATAATGCCCTAGCCAATTCTCTATAGCACTTGCTAGGTTTTGTAACGTCGTACAGTAAGCCTCGTATTTCAGGCACCGTAGGTTTTTCTGTGGGTAAATAAAACTTCAACCTCCCAATAGAAAAATCAAGCAGTTTTAAGATCGGAAAATCAAAGTAAGTCGCGGAGGAATATTGGACTGTCATATAGGTTTCAGAGTGCGAGTGTCACCCTAGTAAATTAAGCGAACTTGGGACTATTTGAGCAGGCTCCGACCTCCAATTTTTCTATCAACCCCACCTTCCCAACCTTAGCTACCGTGATGCAAGCCACTTTCGTCAAGCCCGGCGACATTGCGACTGTCAACTTCGTTAATAGTAAACTTATCATTCTCCAGGACGATAAAGACTTTGGTGATGACAGTGTTCTCGACAGCATCGCAGCTCAAGATGACCAGTCCCGTCCAACCCTACCAAGCCTACCTTCCATACCCTTTTCATTCCGTGACAAGTCAGTATGTAACAGCCATCTCTAGAAAGTCTATGAAGCTAATATCTTGCGCATAACTTTCGGCTTATGCTAAAGCGGTACTACTCTGGGGGATTTGACATACTATCAGGTTTACAGATCCATAAATTCAGCGGAGTCAGATTGATCAAATGGGACCCGCAAGGACAACAGAGACTGGTGGCACATTATATGCTGAATGATATCTATGTGACTCCGCCTCAAGGTGAAAGGGTTCTCGTAAAGAGGGCCTCGATGTTTGTGTATTCAGATTTATTCAGTGAGCCGTTACTGACGCTAGAATCAGAATCTTCTGCCCTCCTTATTGCCTCTCCATCGCCGTTTCTCCAGTTTCTCCGATTCAAGAAGGTAGTATTGTAACGATACTCACAAGAGCGAATGGATAATGTGCTGCCTTCTTTCAAGAGGGGTTGGGTCAGGACATCGCTCTTCTACATAAAGTTCGCTTTCTCAGCATCTCGTACATTGACGATTACGCTGCCACAGACTGGCGGCGGCGGATGATCGACTACGCCTACGAGGATTTTGAGCTCCCCTGGCACCATATACGTCTCTTGGCTTCAACTTTGTCCTCCTCGTTGGACGGCAATATCTTCTATAGAGGACCCAGGAATCTGGAGCCTGTCAAAGATCCGTGACCTTTCTCATCTCACAATCTCCAAGTCTCATCGATGTATCGCACCCAAAGTCCGGGCGTGGCTCAAAACGCACAAGAAGAAACTCTTTCTATGGCGGCCACTCGGTGTTGAGAACACGGCGCCAAGTAACTGGACAGCTCTTGTTCCACATCGAGACGATCGGCCCCGCGGCGGCAGCAGTTCGCAGCGAGTTCCCCAAAGTAAGTGAGACCTCGGCGAATTGATCTGGATGAGGCTGATAATTCTAGGTGAAATTAGAAAACAAACGGTTGAAGACGTGTAGGGTGGCACTCGCTGCCCTAGGGGCCAGCAGGGACACACCTGCGGAACAGTCCAAGTACCTGATTGACATCTCGCTTTCAGGAATCTCAAGTCTTGCAACTAGGCCCTGATCTACCACACTCCCCATCTCTGTATGCGTTCTGATCCTCCATTAGAGTTGGAGCCGCGTTTCTACCTTCCCTTGCTTCGGTCCGTACTGCTTAATGCATTGTTTTATTCCAATTACACAGCATTGCTGCGTCCACATCCCCTCGACCAAATCACCAACCAGTGTGCGTACTTGGTTCTCGGTGTCTTTAAAAGTCTCCTCCAGTAGTCGGCGTGTTTGGAAATCTAGGAGCTCTGACATCTCAGCAATCAATCTCCTGTTCGGAGCTTCTATTTCCCCGACGATAGTCGTCGTTATACGTTGGTGATTCTCTTGGGCTTTGGAGAGAATATCGAGGCTCTCTCCGATCGTCACCCATAGGTCTTCACTGCTGAGATCCTTGGACTGTGTGAGCCTACGCTTCTTTCGTCTATGCAAACTAGACCTCTCATCCGGGGTCGTATTCGGCGAGTCGATGTCAACGCTAGGTTAGTCTAGTGTTTCCTGTCCGTGGAGAGGACATCTTACAGGCAACTTTCTGAACCAATACGTCACAGCCTCTCTTGGGCTTCCTTATCTCTGACGGGCCATCGGCCGCGGGCTCAGCATGCTCGGAAGTCGCGTTGGAAACCGTACTTAACGAAGTCGCATCAGTGTTACTCACACGAGTACGTTTGCGGAGTGAGTACGGCATAGAAGAAGGGTTTGGAGGTCACGCTAGACTCGTGGGAAAGGTTGGGATCAAATGATACTGCCGAGATGGCTGGCAACGCCTGGGGGAGGGCTCGTACTTATAGGGAGACACAGCGTCAGGGACCAGCCCCTCACTTCCCCTCAGAGACTCTGGACAAAGCGTGATTGGGCAGACATTCCCACGGTCTTTACGAGACAAGCAGATTGTGTCGCCCTAATCGGATGAGAGGAGACCACCGGAGCGATAGAGGTAAGATAGAGGACTGCTTACATACTACGATTCGAGCCAGAGCGAAAGACGACCCATATTTACAAACTAGCAGACTCTCAAGTCCTCAGACACCTTTCTCATAATACGACTTCAGTTCACGAAACCACCAAAATCCTATATATAACAAACTGTATTCAGGATATAGACATAGAGAAAACTGCAATGAAGGTTCGTATATCCGATCTAAACCGGCCCTCTGAATTCCAGGAATTCATCTGCTCAAAGGACACCGTGGATTCGGGATCCACGAACCTGGCTAGAAATAACCGTTCATAGCATCTGTCGCACCTGCGCCGTTGACATCGCGTTCAAAGTGCTCGCATGCGTCAAGAGCCACGTCCATATAGGAGGCATTCACCTGGCATCCCTCCTGAGTAGCCAGAGCGTGAGCCGTGGACACTAGGTTTTTGATCTGAAATGGTCCGGCGATTAGTCTATTTCGCAAACACGTAAGGGATAGACCTACCTCACGACCGTTGCGCTCCTTACGAACCCAATTATTGAAGGTACCCGGACTGTAGGTTGGTGCACCCTGAGGTGTGACTGCCTTTTCCAGAAAGCGTCGCCAGATATTTGTCCGCTGCTCGAGGTTTAAGTTGTCATATTTCAGTTTGAAGTGGATCCGACTCGAGATGGCATCATCGATCTCCTTTACCCGGTTGGTGGTCAGGAACATGATCCCCGGATAATACTCCAGCTTGCGCAGGAACACGTCGACGAGAGCATTTCGATGGATATCGTTGGATGAGCGCTGCTCGAGAAGTACGTCTGCCTCATCCAAGAGAAGAATGGCGTTCCAGCGAGAAGCGTGTTTAAAGATGCGAGGGAGTCGCGCTTCGACAGCCTCTGCCGTGGTGCCGAGCTGACCAGCGGAGACCGGTATGAGCGCCCTCTGAAGATGCTCGGCGAGCAACTCGGCGGTCAACGTCTTCCCCACCCCGGGAGGTCCGCTAATACACCATCAGAGTCAGCCGACGCACGATACAAACGCAGCGCAGACGCGCTTACTGTAAGAGGATGTTGCACCCTAGCCCCTTTCCTGCTATCACATCGTCAAAGGTAGCGGTCGATGCCCGCTTGCTATGGGCTTCGGAAAGGGCCCGCACGGCTTTTTTCTTCTTCGCGGGGATGTGAAGATCATCTAACGCGGCTTGGTTCCAGACAATCTCTTGGATATCGGCGATAGCCAGCTCCGCTGTATATCATGTCAGTCGAGGAAAGATTACTCCACGGCAGAGAATGTTCGAATGCTCACCCCATATACTGTTGCCTAAGCTGAACCCCGGAATGGTAGGACTGCAGTTCGACCTTCCTGGCGGGCTGTAGCATATGAACCTGCGAGTCGACCGCATATATATGGAAAAAACATAAAGATATAGACAGTCGACAGCAAACTCAACATAGCTGGCAGACAAAGAAAGACCTTACGCAAGGCAGCGCCAACTACACCCAGTCTCCAAATATATAACGCCTTGCTATCGAACACACGTGCGGCTGAGAATGTGTCGACTGGCCTCCAATTCTTGGAATAAATGGATTGTTAGCGACAACGACTAAGTTAGATAACAATATGCGTTGAAAGGAAGTGCCGGATTCGCTTCCAAGCCTCCGCCTTGCGTCTGAACAATTTCAACAGTTGGACGCGATAACTGCCATCACCGGTCCTATCCGCGACCTCTTAGTAACGGAAAATAGTTGGAGAAGTAAGAAGATGATTGTCATTAACTATCTGTCTGGTTTGGGTTACAGTATTTATATAGATGGTTAACACATTCCACTGTGTATTGGTGGCACATTTCAGCTCATCCCTTTGTCCTATTCCAGTGAGGTGTGGGTCAAATTCCTAACAAAACCCTATGTGCCGGAACGACATAGGTTGGCGGTCTTAAATCTCCACCACATAAATATATAAAGCTATAACTTAATCTGTCTGCTATTGTTGTTTAGCTATAGCGTCCATGCCGTCTCTCCCGTGTCATCTCAAGTGGACCCACCAACCCTCACCATTAAGCATAACCAGTAAAAAGCCAATGCCTCGTCGCATCACCATCTCCCATTGTAATTCCCTAAATATAACAGCCGTTGCTGGTCTTTGTATGAACGCTGCTCAAGGCTATGACCGATGTTCGATGTGTTTTGATGTTTCAGGGGGTTAATGAACTAGGACAACCGATGAGGAAGTCCTCATGTAGGTGCCATAAGGCGGAGAAAACGATCGGCTGGTGAACCGAGGAAGAGGGGAAGCGGTCTTGATATCGGCCTGAATTTGATCAATTTGATCTGCGTCAATGGAAGCGGCCGTTAGCGCACCATCGGCCCGCTCTATTCTAAGGTGTACTTACTCGAAGGGTGGCGTATTTGGTTTCTTAACGTGCGAGCTCCGCCGTGTGCCAGTTTGTCCAATCCATTCTGAGTTATTATTCGTGGACAAGATAGATGACATAAGGGATTGGCATGAATGCAACCAGCCTGTTTGCAAGAGGAGACAATCAATGAAGCAAGTCTTTGCAAATATCCGCACCTTGCAAACACTAGCGAGAAAGGATCGAAAGAAGAAGATGCATATCAAATATGAAGGCAATTGTTCAGTCTTTCCTTACCTTCCGGCGTGTAGTCTTGGCTCGTTTCTCTTTGATACGCCCTGAGGTTTTGCAGAGCTCTCGGTTGCTGCAACGTTGTTTGCAACGCTACGCCCAGGTCTTTGTCGGAGTACACGCTTGGAGAGGTTCGCAGAAGCTGTCACGGTTGAGTCCTCAGCTATGCAAGGGACAGGTGGTCGTGTCTGCTGGCTTCTGCGCGAAGTTCCGCCAACAGGCGAAGGTTTGGGTTGGGGTTCTGCTGCATCGGCAGAGATGTTTGTTCGTCGGCGAGGCCCCATTCGCTTGTTCCCAGGGAGCGGAAAAATAGGAATATACTTGCAGGTGCCGCTCAGCACCGCGTCGAGAAAGCTCAAGGCCCTCTTCAGACGCAACACTTTCGCCGCTTACAAGTGATCCGCCCAAGACAAGCTCAGACTTGAATTTTCTGGGTGCGGGAACAGTGAAGTCTTGAGAAGCGCCAAGACTGTTTTTGTTCTCTGCCCACTCCCTCCCCTACCAAGACGCTTCATCGTTTTCGGATTCTCAGGGACCACACAGAGGAGCTAAAACCACTGGGTCGAAAGCTCCAAAGCGTTCTCTTCCCGATCAGACGGCACAATCTTCACCGGTACATTCCGAGAGAACGATATGATGTACGATGGGATGATACATGCATTCAGGAGAGCGATAGGCCGTTCGAGGAAGGAGGAACAGGCAATTGTATTAGCGCGGCGTTCATTTTTGTAGCTACAAGGGGAAGTCGGGAAACTGTATGAGACAATGATGCCAGGACGCCAATGATTGCGACTCCGTCTGCTTCCGATATCAACTTCTCCATTTTCGTTTGTAGCGTTTGACCTATGCATCTGATCCCCTAATTTCCTCCCTTTGAACGCGCTTCCTTTGACCATGATCACGCGTCTGACACTCATAGGGGGGGGTAGCCACGATAGAGGCTGTCTGTAGCAGTCTCTGGCATTCTGGTGTCGGAGAGAAAAGAAGTTGGGGACCCCGTTCTGCCAGTGGCAGGGATTGCCGGTAGCCGGAACGTTGGATTACCTGTCACTTGAGATGATAGATGCGTAGCTCCGCCTCCTCTGGCCACGTTCGAGGCCAAAGGTACATCCATACCCTCGTGATAGAATCCTAGCGTATGCTTGGTTGACAAACAAAGCGGTGCACGTGCGCTAGCCGGTCGGAATAGACCATCACCATCACCATCACCATCACCACCATCATCATCATCACCATCACCATCATCATCATCATCATCATCATTAGAGCCTCAACTGAAACCACCTTGGTTCTCTCCTCATAATCTTTATGGCTCTCGAGCTTTACATTCCCCGTTGCATTACTAGTTCTGCTCACCCTCTCCATCCCCCACCACTGGAGCAGCCCCTGAGGTCGACAGGGACCAAGAGAGTTTGTAAGCGCTGAAAACGCAAATGGAAGAGCACCAGGACTGGTGGACGGCGACGGTGTTGAGAGGTGGCAGGAAGATGCAGGACGAAAGAGGAAAAGTATCAGGAATTGCAAGGCAGGAATGAGCGGTGGCAAGCGGATGCTGAGCAAATTTCTCCAACCGTGAACGGCAGGCAAAGAGCTTTCCTTAACCCTAATGTTTTCTGCGAGTCTGTCGCGCATCGACGATAACAACTGGCTTTCGGGTCCGGCGAGTCCTCCTATGACCACGTCCATTAGACTGATCAAGATCTTCACTCGACTCAAGTGGAAGCGATGTGTCTTCTGACGAGTGCGGCGGAGTTATGAAAGGGAATGTTAGGCCATCGGGCGAAGTATATCCATTGTTCCCAGGAGAAACTTGTATGAAGGGATCATCCTCATCGTTCGCCGGGAAAATGGCATACGGCGGAGCGTAAACACTGCCTGCAGCGGGAATTTGCACGAAGGACTCATCCTGATTGATTTCTTGGAAACTGGCGGAAGGCGGAGCGTATACATTGTCCGTAGCAGGAATTTGCCCAGAGGAGTCATACTGATCGTTTGTCGGGAAACTCGTCCGGTACTCCGCTAGTAATTGATTGTTTGGGTCCTCATCGTCGTCATAGTCGTAACTATTGTAATCTGTGGGGTCGGCAATCTCGGCTGGTATACTTAGAGCGATAGGAGATCGATGATTTGCTAACTACTTCTCGTTCAGCTCGTCCCTCAACTTCTCTGAGGCTTCTTTGGCATCATCCTCAAGATTCCTCAACTATCGTCTGCTTTTCTTGAAGTCCTCGTAGGTTGATAGGAGGAAAGAGTTAGAGGTAGGATATTGATGGTATTTGACTTGGCCTTGGGATTCAGATGAATAGTGGTCAAAGATGTTGAGGGTAGTACCGTCGGTAGTGAAAGTCGAAATAAATGCATGACCGGCAGGATCAGGACTCTCAAGGAATGAACGTGCTTCGTTTCTGCCATATACCATGCAAGCACCATCGTATCCTGCTTGAGTTTGTGCCAAGATCATGTCTTTCCCTGGGCCTTTCCACTCTCTAGCGAGATGTGATAAAGTTGTGGCTTGCGGACCCGAATAGACTATAGCCGCTCCACCAAGTTGTTCGCGAACTGGAAACGGGTCAAATTCAGGCATATCGAGGCCTTCAACCATATCTGGTTGCGCAGCTAAAAGGTCGTTGTTGAACCCGACATTCTTTGGGAAGTTGGTGAAGGCTTGGTTATACGACCTCTGATACCCAGGGTCATCATAACGTTTGAGTAGGTGAGTGGCTGTCTCAACTAGTACCGACGCTTCGTTAGGTGCTCTTCGGATGGCGGAGGCAAAGTGTCGATAATCAGACTCGCTTGGTGAGGCTGTCGATCGGCTTCTGTTGATTCGCTCTTGACGGGATTTAAGATTTATAGGAGGCTTTGAGCAGATTGGATTTAGAATTCCATTTTGAAAAGCGATGTCTGGAAAGGCTGGGTCGGTCGTTGAAGTGGTTTGTTTTGATCGTATTGACTTGGTCTCGGAGTATGATGACTTTGACTTCGGTATATGGCGTTGCGGACCCAAATCCTCGTCGGTAGTTGTGGTTGTGGAAGACGAGCGTCCAGTAGACTTTTTCCCAGCAGACTTTCTTCCTTATCCTCCCATTTTTTCGAACGCTTTCAAATTTTCTATAGTCAAGCGGGCACGTTTTGGAGGTCTTTCGGCACCGGTCTCGACAGATCTGTCAGGTCTCCGCTTCCGAGTCTGGTGATTATGGGTTTATGATGGACTGGGATATTCTAGTATATCACACATGTATTAGCACACTGCTTGTTGAAAACAATAATAACAACCAACCTTGAAGCTATGTTATTGAAGGCACCGGCGCCGACACATCGATAGGACTAGAAGTTGGCATACGCGTTGAGGTCGCTCCAACCGGCTGTGAAGTCCGAGGATTTATTGGTCGTTCCTCGAGGGGTCGTTGAGATTCGTAGTACGATCCTAGGATGTGAGGAATTGACACAGAGCGCTGCCTTGATTCTATCCGGGAGCTTTGTCTCCGCGACACTATCCAACATCAATATCTTCGCAATCATCGTATAGAGAAGAAATCATGCCTACCTGAGGGGGTTTGATGAGGATCTGGCAGCCGTCGCTGAGGAGCCCGACGTTTACAAATCCGTATAGATGGTGGATTCATTAAGGCCATGGGCAACTGTGAGTAAAGCGCGATGTTGATGGTTGATGTTAGGTGAGGAGGGTCGGCAGGCTGATGGCCCAAATTTTCAGAGACAGGTGTGTCGCATCCAAAGGTGTGGTGATTTAGCTGGCTGATTTGATTTGCTCGCGTACGGCGATTAAGTGCTCGCTCTGCAAAGGACGATTTTGAGCAGGGTACTGTATACGCAAAACCCAATCAATCGATTGGGAATTTGGTCGGTCGCGACACGATGAGGATGTTTTTGCACTAATGACTGGTCGTGGCACGGGACTTCTCTGCTAAGCGCCCTCGTTAGCTTTGGCGGAATGAGTCATGATTTGCGGCATAATTCGCTACAGAAGCCAATCGGAGAACAATACGATCGGCCCGAGGAAAACGAGCGGTTCGATCCAAACCCCGCTTTCTGCAAGTAGGCAACCAATTCTCAATGATAAGAAATTCTATTGGCGGGAAACTTACCAAAAGCCTGACCCCCTGCTGACAAACATGCTTGCTGCTTGCACCTGCAAAACGGAGCCGTATGCCAAAGCCTCCCCTTTCTTTTGCTAGGGATGATCCTGTCTGGTGATTAGCCAATGTAACCTATGCCCTTCTCGGCTAAATGAGGCACGAACCAACGTAGCAGTAATACGGAGCTCGAATTGCGCCGTCAGGGTCAAACGAATCTTTTGGTTTTGAAGCAGCGGGCGGTTGGAGCGGACCCCACCAGTTCAAATCACCCCACCAAAACTCCAATAGCAGAGGGAATGACTACCAATCAAGTCTGTGTAACTGCGCAAACCTGTAGCTTGCGGTTGCGTGCATTCGGAAACCTCCGATTGCACGTCCGGATTCTGTGAAACCGTTTCTCACAGGGTTGGTAGGGCCAAGCTACGCCCTACTGGGCCGAGTGCGGCTGAGAATGTGCGGGGTATCAGATTCGAACTATTGGTATCATACCTAGTATTGGCCCCCAATTCTTGTACTGATTACCAGGCACTTTTCGGAACCGCTCGAATCCAATTAATGGATTGTTGGTAACAACAACTGTCTAGGCAACAATATGCACTGATAAGAAAGGAAGCGCCTTCTATTGCGGGAGAATAAATCAAGGATAGTGACACAGAGTTGGTTGGCAGTTGTCTATTCCTCTTCCGCGACTTCAAGCCCCGTCCTGTAAGGGATCACCGAGTACAATTCCAAAACGAAGACCTGCCTCGAGGCCAGCTTGAGTCGCCGCAGGCTATCTCTAGTAGGGACGTTCGGGCGTCATTCTTGGCCTGCTATCCAAAGCGCTCTGCGGGTGGGGGCCGCACACCAAGTCTGTGTAAAAGGTGTTACTTATAACAAGGCCACCGCATGCCCGGTCTCCCAACATCTTCCATATTCTGCTCTTCGACACGGTGTCTTCGACTCGATTCAACAACTATCGCCTCACGGACTTCTGCAACAATGAGAGCTCCGGAGCTGGACCAGTATTTAGACTGCTTCCGTGGGAAGCTAGGCCCCGCCATCGGCAGTCAAGGTGTAGGCAGCCTAGACCATCTTCCCAGCGTGTTCGAATGCGGGGTACATCTTGAACTGCTCGACGCTATCGTGCGCATGAAGGGCGAGGTCGACGCATGCGGCAAGGAAGATGGCCTTGGGGAGGGAGTTGCATGGAACGTGTATTGCTCCGCTGCGGTGCTGAGGTTCCTGAAGTGGTCGCAGGCGGCTGAAGCGGAAGAAAGCACCCCACAGCTGGACGTCTTGATGGTCTGGCATACCTACATGCTGAACACGGCCGCATACAGGCAGTACGAGAACTGTGTGCTGAAAGGTCGCCTGGGCCACAAGGGCATCAACTGGGTTACGGTGGTAAGTCGCTCGTTACGGCCGCATTCATATCTTGTCTTATCCAGATCGTCTAACCTTGGCTCCCGGGAACAGCACCAGCGGATTAAGGACGGCGGATTCAACATATCCACGGAGGACGCGGCCGCCATGAACCAACTGCCCCTTCCAGTAGACCTCCTTGGTGCGCTTAAGAAGGGAGAGATCCGAAACGGCATCACCATCCTCCCTCCCCCCGCCAACTTCGACCTTGTCGCCGCGGTCCAGCGGCAGCTCAAGTTTGCCCACAAGATGCACAGCCTCGAATGGCTGCGCAGCCCGTTCGCTCACGAGATCCTGAAGACCGCCATCAGCCGCTACGAGATGTTCTTTACTCTCATCGCCGAACACCCGGGCAACCCGCTGTCGCCGACGCAGGATATCGATCTTGTCTGGCACACGCACCAACTGTCGCCAAAGCGCTATGGCTTGTACTCGGCGATGAAGGCCGGGGGTACCTTCATCAATCACAACGACGCCGCGGACAAGCACAGCCTTGATAAGTCGTTCAGTACTGCAGAAGCACTTTTCCGCGAGCGCTTCGGTCGCGAGTACTTGGTCTGTTACTGTGGGCGCTGCATAAGCTCGCGTGCTGCTGGCTATGGTGATGGAAAGGGTCTGGTGGTACATGTCGGCAGTGACCCATCTTCGAGCTGTAATGCGAACTGCAACGACTGTTCGAACGGCTGCAAGACTAGTAGCTGCAGCGGCGCCAGCTGCGGCGCTGCCAGCTGCAGCGGGGGATCTGATAACACTGCCGGCGCTATTACCCACGAAGTTTGAACAGCTTCCCGTAGCTCCCACGTATTTAATGATTGAATGCCATAATTTATCCTCGATCTAATTCTTCATCTAATGCTATATATTCTGAATAGAGTTGAGATCTGGCGAGTTAGCCGGCCATGTTAAGTGGTTGAGCTGTAATGTTGTTGGAAGGCTTTAATCTTGACTTTCTCGTCTCGGGATAGCTCGGAGGAATTATGAATTCGAGTTGACGGAGAATTCAGGGGATTGCTGATGGTAAACCTCCTTAGAACCTGTCACGTGTGACGCAATCATGTGACTCATCGGTTACAGGCAACCATGACACGTAGTCCCGTGACACCCGCAGCTCCCTGCCATATTTTATTGCTGGCGCCTCGCCAAACCACCCGCCACGACTCTTTTGTCTTGAGTTTTTTTCCTTACTCTGTTTTCATCTCGACCTCATTGCTATGATGTCCAGCCCTAGTACAACAACAGCTCCGGCTTGCCCAAGCGGACTGAATATTGAGCAAGTGCAAATTGTATGCTTTCCCTAATATATACCCACCTAATTCGTCCGGCGCTCGGTGCTAACCGCCTTGGGGAATCAGCTCATCCGTCATGGCGAGCGAAGCCCAATATCGACCCGCTTTCAGAATGTAAGTCCACGCAGCTCTTCTTGTCTCCATTGCCGCGCTGACTTCGCATTCGGCGTCAGGCTGGGTTATCTCCCTGTAAGTCAGGAAAGCCGGAGCAGCTGCGCACTTTGTCGCTGACTGGCCACAGACTGGCCGTATTGCAGCGCGGCTCAGCGGTTCACCCAGGTTGTCATGGCCGCCCAGGATGGCTCTACATGGGAATCTATGACTTGGAAGAGACGCCTAGAGACATCTGGACCTAACGGGCGATCAATTCCCGCACGGGGAGCAGGTGGCGAGACCAGCGGCATATGGTATGTGAGGCTCGCCGTCTCCGGGCGCAATTCCACGGCGCATTTCCTGACGGTACTTTATAGCATGCCCGGAGAGCTTACTGACAAAGGACGGGAAACCTCCCTTGCGTTTGGCGAGTGGTTGCGCCAGCTCTACGTCGATCAGCTAGGCTTGGTGACTTTCCCACGTGACTTTGCTCGTAGTGGTGACTTAATTAACGTTCAGTAGTTACCAAAGCATCTATCAGAACCCGGAACGCTTTATGTCCGGACGACGGCGGTGCCTCGAGCCCTCGAATCGGTGCAACAGATCTTACAAGGCCTTTATCCTGGGGGCACGAATCTGACGTTGGCTCCCTGGGATATCGTCATCCGCACACCGGCGGAAGAGACGCTATACCCAAACACCAAATCGTGTGCCAGACTCGCAGAGCTTACGCGAGCCTTTGCTCAGCAGGCTGCAGAGAAGTGGAACGGAAGTGATGACATGAGGTATCTATCTGAAAAGCTACGCAAATGGATGCCTGGCAACAAACCCTTGACTGTGGACTCCCGACCCCGTTTGTCGGCCGTCATGGATACCGTCAATGCAACACTTGCTCATGGGCCGGACACTCGGCTTCCTGACGAATTCTACGACGAACGAGTGCGCAAAGTCATCGACCGGATCGTAGTTGACGAGACCTTTCGTGGCTATGGTGTTTCTCGTGAATTCCGAATGCTTGGCGTAGGCGAGTTGGTAGGGGACATGGTCCTGAAGATGATTGACCAACTGGAGTGGAATCAGAGACACGACATCCCGCAAGACTCTACCGTGCAGTCAAGCTCCCCACCTAGGCTGTCTCTCTCGGGCTGCCACGATAGCACGATTGGCGCAACGCTAGCAAGCTTTGGCTGTTTTGATAGCCACGAGAGGTGGCCGGCCTTTACCAGCCACATCATCTTCGAACTATTTCGCAAGAGACGAACGCCTTTCCCAAGCACGAACGAAAGTAAACTACGGTGGCCATGGAACGTTACCACTAGCTCGGTTTCAATCATCGGGCGACGACTAGTGCAGAAACCCACGACGGAGGAGGTACAAGAAATGGACGAATACTTCGTGAGAGTCAGATATAATGACCGGATCATGACGATCCCCGGATGTCGAGCGGAAGGGAAGCATCTTGATGGAGATGAAAGTCTCTGCACGCTGGTAAACTTCCCCATATACCCGAGATGCTGTCCTGCGTAGGATCTTTCACTGACATTTCTATACGTAAATACTAGTCGGCATTCAAGTCCATTGTGGACAAATTTACCCCCAGAAATTGGAGATACGCGTGTAGTTCCAACTTGGGTGCTTTATTGACCACGAGAAACGATGAACCGGCCGGATATTAGTACTATATATATATAGCGGGCGTAATACCGACGGCGGAACGGCGCTTTATAGGGCGACGGATGTGAGCGAGATGAATGTAAGGGCATCAGATTATTAATACTAGATAAAAGTTTTATGTCAGGATATTCGTCCTTGCGAGGAGTCAATAGGAGTCAGAGGATCCAACTAGAGAATGCTAAACGAGGAACGGGAAACAGACCAGCGAATAGAACTCAACTTACAACTTCGAGTGGTCCTCTTTTGGCTAGCGTTATATGCGCGCGTTTAATTGCCGAGTGCGTATATAGCCGAACGACTAGGGAAGAGAGGGAGGAACATGTGTAGCTACCGACCGTCTGAGGAAAGAAGGAAAAGCGAATGCATAACCAAGGCCAGGTCATCAGTGTTGTGAGGCGTTGGGGTGGACGTTCTGTTTCGTTTTGGGGCACAAAATGGTCCGGGGGGAACGATACAACCACGCACGTAAGTTGATTGAATACAACCATTCATTCCTCTCCTGTTGTTCTACAACTGATTGAAGTTTGATAATGCTGCCCCAAAGCCAGCGCCGTCAGAGTGCGAGGCAAGATGACCGTGTTCTAACGTACCTGAGCCAGCCTACCTGTATAAAATGCTAGAGCGCGTCGCGTAGCATCTTCATTGCATCCTCCTACCACGCTCTCCGTACTCACATTGGCATCCAATGAGCTCCAACAACCTCGTCTATCCCACTTTGGGCCCCATCATGTTCCAGCGCGTGTGTACTGCGGGCCGAGTCCTACCAGGAGAACTTACCAAAGATCCACTCCCAAAGCTTGCCCTCTTTGTTGTATGCCAGCAAGTGCAGCTCGTCCAAGTCTGACTCCTGGCTCTGCTTGCTCGTGCTCGAACGGCCCTACTCGCTCTCGCTAGAATCTCAATTGTCGCTGCTGAAGGCTCGATCGTCTCCGCTGCAGGAGCCCCAACGTGAATGAAGCAATCGGCTATTCCACCAGTTCAAGAACGACCGGCCTCTGTACGAGGTCGCTTTTTGAATTTTGTCGAACAGCGCACCCGGATGGTCCCTTCACTCCGGTGAGGGAGGGCAGCAAAGATGTATTCCCACGAACGGCCTTCATTCCACATCTGGAGCAGCTTCATATCCTCTGCTTCTGTCCACTTGCTCTTCTTTGGCTTCAACGGCGCTTGGTGTATCTGAGAATGTGCAGCAGCGTCGTAATTGATGTCCAGTGCTTTGGGATCAATCGGTAAGTGAAGATGTTCCGAGATCGATGGCAATTTGAACTCAAGATTGTACGTCACATCATCTCCGATCCTTGTGCGTTTGAAGAAGCCTTGGAAGGGCCACTCCTGATACTCAGCAACTGGGGCCGCCTCTGATGCCGTAGGCGGGCTTCGAGAGGCTCGCGAGGCATGATGGCGGCTATTATCGAGGAAGGTAGACGGGTCTTCGTGATTAATCTGAGGTTGCGCGTCGTTCACCTCAGGTGTGGCGGTTGATAATGTCACAAGGGGGCCACATGATCCGACGTGGAGCTCTGGGGTATGTCTGCGGGAGGTAGTTAGAGTCGCGGCAGGCGCTGGGCGTGGCTTTCGTCGCTTTGCAGGTCGTGGGTCCCCGTCGCTTGTATCGTAGGCGCCGTGATTGTCATCGGTGTTCGTGGAACGGTGGGTGTCGCTGATGATCTCTGTATGCGCGCCTTGGTGCCTTCGCTTCCGCGTCGCAGGCTCGCTGTCCAGCGCCGGGTCGGCTGAGGCAGAAGAGCTTCGAGGGGCTCGTGACGCATGGCCGTGCTCGTATCCGATCGGAGTTGCTGAATGTCTGAGAAGAACTTCACGCTGTGCTTCGCTCAGAGAAGACCCTGTTCGAGATGCATTCTGTCAGCAACCTGTTCCTCTGTTGGCCCACAAACCTGTCGTCCACTAGCCTGTAGCCACAAACCGGCCCCCCACAGACTGGTATCCAAATTCCAAGTTCCGAATTCCGAATCCCTAATTCTTGATTCTTAATTCTTAATTCTTGATTCTTGATTCTTAATTCTTAATTCTTGATTCTTAATTCTTAATTCTTGAGAATGTTCAGGCGTCCGGCTACAAAAGCTCTGTGAAAGTGACCAATTAAATACTTTGAATAGACGCCAGGTTTTTGACTTACTTCTAAAGCGGAAGAGTATTAAATACCGCCCGGGCGCTTAAATGATACAAAGAGTAGCTAATAATAGCATATAATCTATAATTAGCTTAAAACGGTCTTATAGAATGTTCTAGAGTGTTATTTTTAGAAAAACTCTTCCTGGAAAGAAGCCGTTTTCTAGGGTAACTATTTATAGATTCTTATAGAGGTCAACCACTACCACCTCTCTGATGAGACCAGGATTCTTTAGCAGTAAGGATCCTATGTTGACCGTGAAGGCATTCCAGTTTGAGACAGCTTTAAATGTCAATATCTACTGTTAATCCAGCTTGAAGTATCGAATCTTCAATGATAGCAGGAATTTGATTTTGTCTGTTTGTCTTTCAGACATCCTTTACCTTCAAAATCTCTCTTCATCCGTTCAACAATTCTTCTATCAATCTGACGGCATAGGGAGGGGAAGTCTAGATTCGCAATCGACACCTTGGCCAACCCTTTGTATTTAGCTAACCTATCTCTTGAAATTCTTTGTTCAAGGATCTCGGCCACCTCCATGTCAAAATGTAGGAAATTACGGGTAACCAGGCTATATTCAGTATTAAGCGAGCAGGTACTGTGTGGGCACCAAGTAGAGTGTAAACACCAAGCAGTGTATAGGAACACGACGTTGTCTGGAAACTACATAGTGTATAAACATTAATTGGTGTGCAGAAACGCAGCATTGTTCAGGAACTAAATAGTGTGTGAACATCAACTAGTGTGTAGAAACACAGCATTGTTTGGAAATTAGATAGTGTGTAAACATCAAGTAGTGTGTAAAATATAATGGGGGAACTTAGACGATCTCTAATTAGATGATCTCTAATTGAACCATCGGATACTATAGTTTTAGCCGCTTGCTTTCTGGGCAACCAGCCGGAAGTAGGGGGCCTCGAATTTATTTTGTATATCAAAGCATAATCAACTCAGAAAATTATAGGATTTTAAAATTATGGAGTATACTTCATTGATTTGACCAAAAAATACCCAAAAAATTGTAAGATTTAAAATTATAGGATTGGTTTTGCAGATTAAAATATAATCAATCTCAGAAAATTATAAGATCTTAAAATTATAGAACTCGTTTAGCTGAATTTAATTCAGCTAATGTTTTAGAAAAATTGTAGGATTTGAAATTGCAGAATTTAATAGGCTAAGTTTAAATGATTATAGATTTAAAATCGTAGAATTTGTTTCGTAGATTAAGATACATCCAGCGAAGAAAATTGTAGGACTTTTAAATTATAGGATTTATTTAGTAGATTAATTTTACTCAACCAATGATTAAGATTTCGAATTATAGAATTTGTTTCACAGATTATATTCTCGTATCGAATGAAATTCTAGGATTTTCAAACCAGTGATAAAGATGTAAGTAGCGAGGCAAATTCTAGGATTTCAAATTGTAGAATTCATTTAACACATTAAGACCAATTAACATCCGTCCCTTGGAAAATTCTGAGATTTTAACAATTGGAACACGCCTTCGCGCAAGGCTGACGGAAAGAGGACCACTTCCAGTCATTACACATGAAAAGCTCCTGGTAAAAGCTCTGAGTGAAGTGGCATCCTCGTTGTGTCTCTGCGTTGTTAGATGCGAGCAAAGTGAGAGGTTTCCGTTCTTCCGCGGTGACCCGTAAAAGTGGCGTGATTTGGATATGGGCGACCTACCTCGGTAGAAACCATCACCCCTTCTCCCTCTTATGGGTAAAATCATGGCCGGTCTTCAAGAGTCTCAGGTCGCAGACGATGAATCGATCGCCTCGCTACCAGAATTACACTCTCCCTTCTCCCTATCTCCGAACCACGAAAGACCGTAAATTCGTCAAAGAGATAGTTGGTACTCTAGCCAGCCCCGTCGCAGGTGTCGGCTCGGAAGCTAACCTTCGTCTCTGCCAGGCTTTGCTGGTCGACTACTCGTGGCCCTTTGGCCTGCTCCAGCCTTGATCTCCCATGTAGACACCACCTCGGCACCTCGCGTTTTGACCCCCCTCCATGCTTACATAGAGCTCATCTTACGACGATCCGGTGCGACTTGGAATACGCTTCTGGCTGCTTTATACTACCTGACTCTTCTACCTCCTCCGAGGCAGAAGTTTAGGACCGATCAGCAAGAGGTTATGGTCAGCAGGCCACTCCGATGCCAGCAACGCACATTTCTAGCGGCACCTATACTGGTCGAGAGGCTGGGCTCAGATATCGGGACTATCTGCAAAGGAGATAAACGTGAATGAAGTAGCGTTTTCTCTCTGCGGTCGATTGGCGTCTCTTCATCCCTGACGCGCCTTTTCCGGCGCTGGGTCGTTGCTTCGGAAAAGATCCAAAATCATTGGTTCAACTAAATGTGTTAGCTAGGCATCCGAGGGGGGGAAAAAAGCTGGACGGAATAGGCCCGAAAGGGTGCCCGAGTTCGTCGTATAAGAAGAAGTGTTCATTTTCGATGCCGCTCTCAGCCCTTTGGAGAGGTGTACTGGTTATACCTTTAGCTATTACTAGACTTGTATCAAACCCGGCGCACAAGAAGCGACAAACATGACAGTACAAGAGCCTGATGTCACTCACCAAGAGGAAGAGGTGGCCTTCTCCTCCCTCGACGGTCTCCGTTCTGTGAAATCAACACACAGGCTTAACCAGATTGCCAGGGTCAGGGCGAATGGAGTCGGAGACCATGTTGCGTTGCCGCAATTGGTAGTATGTGGTGACCAGTCTGCCGGGAAGAGCTCGGTCTTAGAAGGTATCACCGGTATCCCGTTTCCACGGCAGGATGGGGTCTGTACGAAATTTGCAACAGAAATCATCCTTCAACACAGCTCTGAGATAAGCCGGATTACAGCTACAGTAATCCCGCATGCCTCTCGTGACAAGGTGGAGCGTGACCGCATTCACGCCTACCACCGAGTCCTCACAGACTTTTCCGAATTACCCAGGGTAATCAGCGATGCTGGTTCCTTGATGCATCTCAGGGCTCCAGGTAGCGATGATGGTCCCGCGTTTGCCGAGGACGTGCTCCGGATCGAAGTGGTCGGAGACACGGGACTGCATCTCACCGTTGTGGATCTCCCGGGGCTGATTGCGGTTGCGAACGAGGAACAGACGGACGAAGACGTCCAGCTGGTTGGAAGGTTGGTCGACACGTACCTCCAGAGCTCGCGGACGATCATCCTTGCGGTCGTGCAAGCAAATAATGACATCGCTAACCAGGGTATCATACAGCGTGCTCGGAGGTTTGATAGAGCCGGGCAAAGAACGGTAGGAATCATCACAAAGCCAGACCTGATTAATAAGGGAACCGAGGGACGCATTGCGCTTCTTGCAAAGAACCAGGACACGACGAAACTCAAACTTGGATACTTCCTGCTCAAAAACCCAGATCCTGAACAGCTTCAGAGAGGTATCAGCTTGATGGAGCGGAAGCGGAAAGAGCTTGAGTTCTTCTCATCGGGCGTGTGGAAAGAGCATCGACTTGATCCAGACCGACTCGGTGTAAACGCACTGAGAGAAATTTTTACAAGATCTGCTCGATCGACATATTGAGAGAGAACTCCCCAAAGTTCGTAATGAGATCAAGGCTCTCCTTGCCGAGACCGAGGTGCAGATTGCCAGCCTCGGCGGCGAGCGTCCAACTGTAGCGCACATGCGGATGTTCCTTACCCGAGTTAGCATGGAATACCATAGCCTAGCCCAAGCTGCTCTCGATGGGAACTATCACGGAGGGAATGCGAGCTTCTTCAACGACTCCAGACTAGGCTCCACGCGCTTACGCGCAGAGGTCCATAGGGTCAATGGAGAATTTTCGGCTTATATGCGTAAAGATGGGCAGAAGAGGATGCTTGCCGAGACCGATCTATCCGATGATGCATCCGAGCACGAATCGTCAGACCAGTCGGCATCCGATACCGACCCTGTACACGATAGTCAGCTTCGGGTAACCAAAAAGCAACTTGAGGATTGGGTTAAAAAGGTATGCCCGGGTTGATTCGGATGGTCAGAGCTGACACCCTGTAGACCTACGTTCATACTCGTGGTCGCGAACTCCCCGGGAATTATAACCACATTCTCCTAGCTGAATTGTTCCACGAGCAGTCAAGCCGGTGGGCGGACATCGCTAGCCAGCACGTCACACAACTCTTTCAAGTCATATCCGCTTTCGTGGAAAGGGCTATCAACCAGGCCGTACGAGAGGAGGATATGAGGCAGGAGATCCTACCCAGAGTCACAAGCAAGCTCGAAGACATGAGGAAGGCCGCTGTCGATGAGCTCCAGAAGATTGTTGCAGACGAGAAGCGTCAGCCCGTCACGTATAACCATTACTATACAGACAATATCCAGCAGGCGCGCGAGCAGTCGCTCAGATTTTCAATACAAAAGGCTGTGCAAGGAGCAGTGGAAGAGGATTTTAAGGGGAAGTTTCACATCAGCAATACTCAACCGGACTCGGAGAAGCTCCTCGCCTCCCTCCAGAAGAGAGTGGTTGTCGACATGGACGCTCAGGCCTGTGCAGAAGCTTTGGGCGGACTTAATGCATACTATAAGGCTGGTAAGCCACCTTTCAGAAGTGAATTTTTGCCTAATATATGGTCAGGTTGCGATGAAGACATTCGTGGACAATATCTGTCGACAAGTTATCGAGCGGCACCTCCTCTGGGGTCTTCCCGATATCTTCACTCCGACCACGGTGATGAACTTCTCCGATGAGGAGCTCGTGCGCATCGCTTCCGAACCAGCAAAGCAGAAGGACCGTAGAATGGCTCTCATTGCTCTTGCCCAGGGCCTCCGGGACAGCTTACACGGTTTGTGAAAATGGTCTTCGACCACTAGCCCCTACCCGTGAGCTCTCGAATGGCCAGCCTGAAGCATGCGAACATCATCCCGCATGACAGGCGCAGTTCGGTGAACGGCGTTGATCGCGGATGGGAGTATTTTCCTCGACTCACGGGGCACTACTGGCGCACTGCGAGGGCCACGTTGGGTCTAGCTCATTGAGCAGGGGTGCTAACTTACAGCAATGGGGACCTAAATGGTAATTGATTGAATGTGTTGGAGTTCGTGAAGAGACATCTAATCTAGCCATCGGTATAGGTATAGAACAAAAAAAAAGATCTAGTAGAGATTGCTATAGTTAAATTTTAATCAAATTCAATCTCTCGATTTGGCCGTTACGCACCTTACTCCTCAATTAGCTCACGGTGCCGTGAGAATCTCTTTGCCCGCTGGAGCGCAGGCAGCTGCTGCTCAGTGAACATTAATCACGTCCTGCTCCGTCTCGATCCATCTAAGTTAACGAATAGATTAATGGTCTAGGAGTAACTTAGGTAAGTACCTCAAAACGGGAGAGAGAAGACGAAGGACCATACCTGACCTATATTCTCAGATATTAATCTATTGATGACAAAAGGTGTGCCGTGTCGGGTTTTTATGGGTTGTGGGACCTGCGAACTCGACTTTTCGCACATGGGCAGGGGTTTGCGAACTCGATTTTTTCGCACGTGGGTCTCACCTTTGTACGAATCAGATCCTGGTAGGCGTTGACGAGCCCTTCTAGGTCAGCAGGCGGGCTACTCTGTGGTGGATCCTCTGGGTGTTCAGCAGCAGTCTATTTCGCTCCCAAAGCTCTTGCGTCATGCTCGGGGTGGTAGTCAGCCCTACCTGCTCGCTAGCCTCAGCGGGACCCTGGTCTCCCAGTGTCTGGTCTCTCCCAGTGTTTCGTCTCTGACAGTCTGGTCCCTTACAAAGTCTGGTCCCACAGTTCTGGTTCAGGGTCGTGCATGCATCATTCTTTGAGCAAGGTGATGCTCAAAGTGTTTAAGTTATTCGCTTTGGATTTTACGAAATATCTTGAGTTCACCGACTCGGCTTTAATGCCTATTACCGCAACCTTGTTCGTGTGCTGTTCGATGAATATTGTTGCATATCGTGGCTGAGTTGTACTAGTAGAAACCTACTGGTCTTAAATTCCCAGGAAAAGGGAACCATTACGGTGACAAAGGATTCTATCAGTAGAAATCTACTGGTCTTGGGAACTTGCAGGAAAATAGAAAGCCGTTGATTTGATTTGATTTGATTTGACTGGCTCATAGGCTATCGCGGGAGCGCGTAGTAAGTCTTGAGCATCGGTCAAGGGGAGGGTGCGACTTGGGATGTTGGCGACAGGGCTCGGGGAGAGGTGCATCCTGGCGTGGAGGATCCTGCTGATGGCGGCGCCGGCGCTTCTTGCGCGCTGGGCCATCGTGGGATGAGGACGACCGCGGCCCGGTGCCGTCAAGGGGACGTAGAGTGCGGCACTGTCAATTGGCTGAACCTTGTCACTCTCCGATGAGGGGAGAGCATGTAGTTGGAAGAATGGGAGCTGTAAAAGACAGAAAAGAAGAAAGAGGGAAGAGGGAAGAGGGACAAAGAAACAAGCTTCAGTTTGATATTGATAAATATTCAAAGAGCCAAATACAACATGCCTAGCTGCTCTCTTTACAAAGACTTGGTGACGTTGATAACGGGCTCCCAAAGCTACCCACATTCCCTACTACTCTCACGTCTGCTTCCGAGGTCGACCGCGCCTTTTCTTTGGCTCTTCTTTACCTAGGCCATTAGGCTGCCCAGTAGCCAGCAGGCCTCGGTTCAGAGACCGCTTCCTACTACTGGTCCCACTCCCGCCATTCGCCATGAACGCATCCACCAGCTCCTTCGCTCCGGCCAGTTCAGATTCCGGCATCCACGTGTCCTTCCATTTCACCCGATAATGCCTCTCACAGCCAACTATTTTCTGGCCGGTTACTTTGCGGATTCCCCATTGGTGATCGGGATCTGCAACTGGAGCAGCTGATTGAGGTTCTTCGGGGTCGGTAGTAATAGCTTCTCTCTGCCGTCGGTCTCGAGGGCGCGGCGGCACTTCTTGAGAAAATGTGAGACAGTAGACGACTTTCGATTGGACCATTTTCAGTGTAAGGTATCCATGGATGGGAATCTCTCCGCTCTCGTGCATTACGCTAGCCGAGGTTGCTGTAGCCGCTTGATATGAGGCGCCATGGGAGTTAGGAGAAGGGATTGCCACATCGTCGTCTTCAGTATCCTTTGCCTGCCGCTTCCGCTTCCGGGAACGTGGTCGGCCTCTGATATGAGAGCCGGTGGCGTCGCTCCCATCAGTATAGCCTCCGTCACTAGAATGATCGGTGCCTCCGTCGTTAACCATTTCTAGGTCAACGTCGCGGAGTTCCCGTTCCTGGACCGTAGCCGCGGTGAGGGCGTGAAGCTGGGCTTCTTCGAGGTCGGCAGATCCGGGTACCGTAGAAACGGTGCGAGTAGTACTAGCCAGTCGGGTGGGAGCTGTCCTGCATGGGCGTTTGCGGCTAATAGCTCTAGTGGTACCTCGTCGGCGACGTTGCTTTGGCAGATGGTCGTTCTTCAAGTCTGACTGATGGAGAGATGCCACTGCTGGGTCCCGCTATCGGGATTGAGCGTCAGGCTGGCTAGCCTGAGGCCTGGACAAGTTGCCATCGAAGGCTGGGCTGGCGCCGGGAACAGCCATTGGCTTTGGTCTTTTGGTACAGCGGGTGTTATCATCGTCCTCATCACGTTCCTCGGTAGAGACACTGCAAACCCCATCCTCTAACCCCTCGGGAATATTGAGACTGATGTAGCTCGTGCTTCCCTGCGTAATGTCGGTGGTCACCCGCATTTGACTACCGTGGCGCGTGATGGATCTATGGCCCGCGGACGCCGATCCGGGACGATCAGCGGAGGGCCGGAGCTGGGCGTCCTTGACTACGCTGTTGCTGCTCTTATGGCCGTCTTCTGGGTGGTCGGCAGTAAGATTGCTAGATGCGCGTGCGGTTCCTTGGGCACAGCCGCCACGATCCGCCGGCTCACCGTCTGCCACGTATAGGGGACCAGAATCGCTTTTAACTCGAGGGTCGATGTCAAGATCACTATAATCGGTTTCAGACTCGGCGTCCACAGATTCGTCGTCGCTCAGTATGATCGGATCTGTAATTGGATTGAGTGAGCAGTGCTGGCCAAGTGGGGGGAACGCTGGATGCTCACCTTCGCTGCTACCTTCTGTTGAGCGGGTAGAATGAGTAGGGCTGCCACCTCGAGTTCCATTGTCGAACTTCTTAGCCACGTTACTGGAGTTGAGGCTGTCCTGCTTTACGCCTGACAGGAGCTCGTCTATATCGATAAAGCTGTGATCGTCGCCGCTGTCTGGGTCTGCGCATGCTGCGTTGTTCCGCATTATGCCTGAGATGAACTCGTCCATGTCCGGTAATTCGTCGTCGTCGCTGCTGCCCGGGGAATTTCGCGGTTCTGTGAAGCCTGTTCGGTACTATTAGAATGTAGTCATCACGATGGCAAATATCAGCGCGTACCTTGCTCCTCAATAACATCATTTCTGTACCACTGGCCTGAGTCGTGGGATTTGGCCGCATGATCTTTCGAAATTCCATTCCGTTGATCGAGCTCTGAGGCGGTTTGGCGAACAGAAAGAGGCGCAATAGATGCTCTAGGCATATTCAAAGATGTGACTGTATCGGGCAAATGAGGCTGGCTCCTCGAGGCCGAGGGGGGGTAAATGCTAACATAGCCCATAATACGTAGAGGGCCGAATGTTCGCTCTCGCTCTGGGAGTGCGAGTTCTGGAGGGGGAAATGCCTGGGTTCAAATAATGAGACCGCCTGTGGGATCTCCACCCTCAGTGGAGGCTTGCGAGCACGGCGGAATGCGCAAACACTTCTAAGGAAAGCCAGGCCCGAAACTCCCACCTGCGTACGCATCCCACCGAGATCGGTCCTGTCATGACCCCTCGTCTCAGAATTCCCTCCAATCGACAGCTCCCGCCTACAAATCAATTCTCAGTTGATTACGCGGCATGTGAGCACGGCAAGTCCGCGCCCTCGTTCGAAGCCAAAGCGAGACAGGTTCAGCCATTCTCATGCCCGCCGCGTGATCTCACCCCCGGGTTACGCCCAGATTGGCGCCCAGGGAAACCTCCGTCCCCCAGGCTCCGTGCATACGATTTCTTCCAAATCTGAGGCGGATCTAGTCCAACGCCGTACTCGTATCCTGCCGCAGACCACGCCTGCCACGTAATACCCGGCGGTGCAAGGCAGAAGCCAGCCGCGACGTCGTGAGGCATTTCTTGGATTGGCCAGGTTATACCGCATGAAGGGAAAGGGCAGGCTTCCACCGCCGCAGATTACCGAGCAGTACTGCCGTGAGGATTGCGATAGTAGAGGTGAGAGCTGAGGCCGAGCTCCTGCTCGTATATCGGCCAATACGACGTGATCCAGAGGAACAAGAGGATCGAGCCCGGGGCAGTAGATCGAGGATTCGTGCCGCTAGGGCAGTTTCAGCTGCGGCGAGGCCGACAAGAGGGAGGGAACAACTGCGAGGGGCTGATGGCGCATGACGAGAGGAGACCGGCCGCGGGAGGAGCCATCCTTCTGACCGGCCGTGTAGCAGGACGACCGCGGCAGGACGAAGGTTCAACCCCTCTGCCCGTCCCACTGCGCATCAATGCAACTGGGTCTCTGCCGTCCGGTTGGTCGAGGCCGCGCGGCCTTTTTGCTATTGGGCATGTCCCCGTCGCAGAGAGGAGCGCTGAAGGATCGAGGATCGAGAGAGAACAGTCGGCTGCAGATTGAGGAGTGTAGGGCGAAGGTGAGGGTAGTCCGGATTTCGAGGGGATTGACGGTCAATGAACTGAGCGGGTTCGAAAGGTCGACTCTCTCGCGCGATACAACATCGTCAGCCGGCTTCGGACAGTCCTCGAGCTCGAGCTGTCGCAGCCTAGATCGAGCGAGGCGGCCATGGTGCTCGATCGAACGAGTCGGTGCGGGTCGAAAGAGTTGGTCTCGGCGGAGTGGTCGGCAGCGCGGTGCAAGGGAGGCAGGGCCGAGACTGAGACCAACGGCAAGGCAGACTGAGCGCCGCGCGAGGGGCGGGCGGGAAAGAGGGGGAAGGACCGTGTGGGTGTGCTTTGGGGGTGAAGGTAGTAGATGGTGAGAGAGCTGCGAGGGCGAGCAGGACGAGACGGGGTTCTTATAGACGACGTCGAAAAGCAGTGCCTCGATAAAGCGAGGGCGCCTTACCCAACCCGGCCGGCGCCCGACCTAAGCGAGGGCGCGCCATGTCTGAGGCGGCCTCGCTCAGCCGACGCGAGCCCAAGCGAGCTGGACCCCCCGGAACGCGCGCCCCACTAACCGGCTCACAGAATACTCAATAATAATATTATAGGCTCTAGAAACCAAAAATATAGAGAATCTATTATTAAAAGTTTTATCCTTTAAATATATATATTATATAATATAAAATAATATAATATAAAATATAAATAGTCCGAGAAATATAGTCTAGTCTACTTAGATGATATAGTCTTAGACTAAACTAGATCATTCTTAGTAAAGATTATATAGTCTAGTCTCAAAAACGATCTATAAAAGAGTCATGATCTAGTCTTAGACCATTCTTAATAAAGATTATATAATCCAGTCTCAATAATAGTCTATGTTATGATTCTATTATACCAGCTTCTCAACCCACTAGATATGATGTCATCAGGGATCAGCTGATTCTCGCTTAGCCGATTCCCACTTTGAGCTAGGGAATATATAAACGAGCAAAGGGACTTCCTTTCCTTTTTT